>CM059877.1:10051580-10259790 GCA_030490815.1 Acer saccharum | reverse complement strand
TGACTCAGCCACCAGACAGTTGCCGTCCGATTGTCAGCAACCGGTACGACCAGCAACCATTGCACCACACTGTCGACTCGATTGCCGATCATCCCGGAGGTGACTCTGATTTCATTTATTTTGTTACAATTATTTACAAAATATTATTTTGTCCCTCCACAATTACTCTGTTCATATTTTGAGATAAATTCAAGTTTTGAGGAAACGGGACGCGACTCATTCAAGGTTTGAGGAAAGGGGACACGACTCGAATCCACAACTCATAGTGTAAGTGTGATGTGAGGGACATATCAAACCAATATCATCTCGTCGACTTGCCTTGGCACTTGAGTACCCGAGCAAGGTGTTGCCATCCAATCTTATGCCTTGTACGGTGACAAATATAATAAGAATTTTATATAAGGAACTTAGCAAGTTAGCGTAATGGAAATTGTTGATTATGACTAAATCATGTCATAAACCCCAATATCAATGGGGCGGCCAGTCCAAATCACACTTATTTCTTGCTACGTCGGAGAGCCAGTTAAGTGTAACTTCTCTCACAGTGCAGCAGATACACTCAATTTCTTTTTTCATTTTCAAGAAAATGACAGTTTCAATAATCTGAAGGCACATAATGAAATGAACCCGAAAGCATAATTGAAGCTAAAAACATCCAACGTTGGCTAAAGTCGTACATAATTTTCAGAAAACTAGAAGAAACAGAGTATCAAATTGAAAGGACAATCCTTGCGCTAGACTGCTAGCACACGTAACAAGAGACACGACTCGACAAAACTATTGCAATTATGAGAGCCTCGTGCTGGAACACATAACAAAAGACATGACTCAATAATATTATTGCAATTATGCGACTATAAACCTTCTGAGATATCAAGGACTACCTAAGAGGAAATTCTCTGGCTCTCGGACCTCATAAAAAGTGTTCTGCATCTCTCCAAATCTAACTATTGGGATTGACGCAACTCTGGGCGAACAAAATCAGCATCTGCAGGCACCGAGATGTCAACAGTTGGTCTCAACTGAGCACAAACATCGATGGCTTTATGAACAGGATCGGATACGAAGTTGCTCATGAGGTCCTGGTTGATGGGAGCACGGGCATCTACTGCTACCAAAGCTTGTTGGGTAAGGACATAATCAAACCGTGGGGCCCACTTCCTTGATCCTAATCTTGCAGTTGTGGAACAGTTATCAACCATGAATGAGACTCCTCGGGCATGCATAAAGGGTTCAAAGAATCCACTGCTTCTATCAAACTCTCGTTGATGATTTCTGAGTATGAGTGCCCCTTCTTCCTCAAGACCTCAATCTAGAATTTTCAAAAAAATAAATGGTATGTATAAGCACAAAAATGAGCACGTAATATCCACATTGGAGCAATACCAACCATTGAGTAGAAATGTGAAGAATGATCAAGGAATAATGATACGACTTTAATACCTGGGCCATCATAAGTGCCACGAAAACCCCAGCAGTGAAAGGATACAATGGACCCAAGTCGCCTTTGGGCGTGCTGCACGAACACGCTCACCGACTTTCCACATCCGAGTTTGATCTATTTTACCCATTGGGAAAGCTGGTAGACCCTCCTTTTCCTGTTAAAAAGAGCTCGATGAACCACCCCACGACAATTGTGATACTAATGACTCACTTTAGTAATTATAAAAATCATAAGAGATCAACATAACATGATATCAACTTACATAAAACCTTCGTCCAGCCAACACTACAGAGCGAATTTCACTCCCAGTGGCAACATCTTCATAACACTCATACAAGATGTCCATACAGGGATAGTATGAGGCACTATATGCAGCCTCAATTCCTTTTTGCCATCCTCAGACAATGAGTCATACACGGCTAACATGCCCTATAAAAGCACATAAGAATAGACCAAAAGCAGAGTCCATAATGAGTGTATTGTCCAACCAAAAGAAAAGAAAAAACATCACAAACAGATTCTAAAGATAAAACAACCTTTGCTGAGATGGTCTTGGATACAATTCCTGTTATGCACTCAACGGTATTCTTGTAAGCCAAATCTTCACTCATTCCGTTCTCAGTATACTTTCTGAACAAGCACTCCACAACTCCATGAACAGCGCCCAGTAATATGCCTACAAGAGAGAATAAAGGCATAATGAGATGCCGTAAGCCATTAGAGTTATAAAGTAAACAAGAAAACATTTTCAAAAATCAAATAAACTACTGAGTACCCCGCTCCCCAAAAATGTCACTCTTGTACTCCTGCTCCAATGTGGTGGCGAAGGTAAAAGGAGAACCGAGGGCAATTGACCATCCCAAGGCAACATCTGTAGCCCTACCATCAACATCCTGCTCAAGTAACAAGAGAACGAACATTCAGTTTGTCTCCTAAGGCACAAACTCCAATATTACCCCAGTTTGTTATGACAAAATGAATGGAGAAATAGAGAGAGAAAGAGAGACCTGATGTACAGCAAAACTGGCATTAATTCCAGCTCCATTTATCTCTTTACCCTGAACATAGAGTCTCCTAACAGAAGGCCCCATCCCCTTGGGCAAACAGCAATAACGCTCATGTTCTTTGGAAAATCAATCCCTATGGATTGCAAATGACCAAGAAGAAATCCATGGGAAAGGCCAAGGATGCTGTTTGGTTTCATGTGAGAGAATATCTTCTCATAATTATCTGCCTGCAATTCATATATGAAAATAAGTACCACCACAAAGAGAATAACTGCAAATAATGAAGTATTAGAAGCAAACATGCCTCAGTGGCATGAGTACAAAGTAAAAACACACAAATTATCCAATATTAAACTAAAAGTAAAGTAAAATTGATCTCAACTATCAACTATGTAGAGCATGCGATGTTGCATCCTCAAAGAATTCACATCAAAGGAAATACATCTGAACTGAAGGAGAAGGAAGAATCTTTATAACATCTATTGCAAATATTTCCACATAGTTTCCTTAAGAACCTGTGGGAGTTGAGACATTGTCAATAATTGGGATATTAGATTAAAATAAATGCACATGAAGGACATTGTCTACTCTTGTTATTGCATAGTTAAAGAAGAGGTTTTTGGAATTAAATCAGCTGACAAGGTGAACACAAGATCCATAATCTCTGTGAGATTGCAAAACCTTGTGTTATATTGTTAAGTTGCAGCAAAATCTACTTGCATTGGAATTCAAAATGATTACAGACATATTCTTCAGAATGTCTTTTACAATATATACTCACTTTTAAGATTTAACTACATTCATATAAAGTAACCAAACAGAGAACTAAAATTGAACATATTCCAACTCCATACTGATGGTTTGAGAATTATCAAATCAACATAAAGAGCAGAGCATACTAGTTGAGTATATTACGTATCACTAAACAAAAATGAATAGTTACTGAAATGAGGGGTTACTCAACTCCAATAACAATTAACACTACTACAAATCACAGCTGTTGCTGCACCACCATTACAGCTACCACTCAAACATGTGACTACTACAACTATAAATATTCATTTGCTATACTAAGCATTTTTTTACTACAACAGTACAGCTATAAATGATCAAGATTCTACCAACCTGTGCAGCATCGGAAATCAACAACAACACAAGATCACTTCCTGAAATAGTTTCATATATATCTCCTAGAGTACCTCTCTTCGTGAACCCCGCAGCACGAGCTTCAGCAAAAGAGCGCGAGCCTTTCCTTAACCCAATCTGCAATGCACAAACCAACCACAACTAAATTTTCTTTCCATTCCATCATTAACCCATCAATCACAAGAACAATCAACTTCTTCAAATTTTAAGGCACTAAAATATAAGTTTAATCAAACAGAACTTGCCTTAACTACAACATCAGATTTAGCCTCAGCAAGAGAATCCCTCAAATTCTGAGCTTGGGCCGGCCCCTACAAAGATTACATATAAATCTAATAAATATAAATTCATAACAAGAACCAAAAATCATATATTTTTATATACCAAAAAAAAAAAAAAAAAGAGAGAGAGAGAGAGAGAGAGAGAGAAGTGTAAACCTGAGAACCCCAACCAATCACTCCAATTTGCTTAATACCCTTGAAAGCATCTGGCAGCAAATGGAACAAATCTCTGCCTCCTCTCACAATATACTACATAACAGAACAACAACAACAACAACAAAAGTAGAATATACTTAAAACGACGTCGTACGATTGACAAAAGAAAAATGCAAACTTTGATTTATTTATTTTTTGTTGGAGCTATGATTGTGATAGTAATAGTACCTCATCGTGACCGGCGAGAGAGATCTTCTCCTTCTTGAAGACTTCGGTGTCGAAGTCAAGTGAAGTCGTGGGAGTGACGGAGGAGAAGGAGACCATTTTGACGGAGAGCGAGGATCGGCCGTTGGATGAGACATTGTTGGTGGGGACACGGGCGATCAGAGGCTTCAACGTCGGCGAGAAAGATGATATCGACGGTGATAAAGACGCTTGCTTAAAATCGAAAGCGTTGGCTTTGTGTTGAGCAAGTGAGATGGAGCCTGAAGCTGCGAACGAAGTGGCGGCCATTTTCGTTGTTGTGTGAGAAATGCAGATAGTGAGAGTTGGACTCTTTAGGCTTTTAAAGTGGAAAAAAGAATCGAGGTTTAAGCAGACACGAGACTCACACGACACACGAAGGGCAGAAACGGCGTCGTTTTACCCTACCGAAAATACAATAGTATTAACACATGAACTAGTTTAATAATTTAAGGGACAATTTCATAAAAGTCCCTAGTTTTCGTTAGACTGTCACATATTTAAATGTCCTTTCAATATTAGTAACTTTAGTCCCTAGTTTTTTTTCAAAATACATCACATTAGTGCCTTTGACCAAAAAATTAAACCGTCAATTGTGACACTATATATATATATATATAAAGTACCAATTTGCCCTTATTAATATATAATACATGTTGAAAAGTCAACTTTGCCCTTAAAATGTTTTCGTTATTACACTTTTACTTTTATGAATTTTTTTCAAATATTTTTAAGATTTAATATTAAAATAATAAAATTAAATTAACAACAACAAAATATTTTGGTCAAAAAAAAATTATTTTTATAAAAAAATAATAATTTTTAAAACAGAAAATCATATAAAATATTAATTAAAATATTAATTAAAATATTTAAAATAATAATGGTTAAAATACTTTAAAAAGCACAATTTTTTTAAACGAAAAGAAAATAATTAACGTAATAAAAAATGATAATTTTTTTTTTTTTTTTAATAATACAATGGATCTCCACCGTTGAAACTGGATCAATCCAACAATAAAGATCCATTGTTTCAACAATGGAGATCTTTCGATGGACTTCCATCGCCTCAGCGATGGAGATCCCTCATTAGATCTCCATCACCGGTGGAGATCCAAAGATGGATCCCCACCGTTGATGATATTTATTTTAAAAAAAACAATAATTTAGTTGCCATGTGTTGTTATGCAAAAGACTAAAACGACCATAGTTTGTTAAATTTGACTAACATTTGACTGGCGAAAGAACTATAATGATAGATTTTGGAAAAAAGTTGGGATTAAAGTTTCTAATATGACAAAAACTTTTTAAAAAAAAAAAAATGTGACATTTCACTAAAAAGTAAATACTTTAGTGAAATTTCCCCATAATTTAATGCATGAAGTACCTTTGTTTCTTTTCGAGTATTGCTAGTATAGATATCTTGATAATTAGGATCATCTTCTCACCTTAATTATTCCTCACATTTTTTAAAATATCCAATTGATTTTTAATAATTGGGTAAAAACGACGTCATTTTAATTATTATTTTATTTGTCTTTTAGCGAAAATACAATGGTTTTTTAAATGAAAAAGTACAATAGTTTAACCCTTAAACTACTTTAATAGATTAATACTTAAAGTATCATAATTACTTTTCGAATAATGCTATTATAGACATCCCAACTCAAATCACCTCCGGACTCGATTATCTTTTCGAATCACTTATGGACTCATTTTTAACCCAGATTAGCTCAGACTCAACCAACATCCTAAATCACCTCTGGAGTCAATTATCGTTTCGGATCACCTTCGAACTTGTCATCATGCCTGTAAGCCTTCATTTGTAAACTCAAGTATGCTTTGCTTGCCACCTTGAGTTTGAGGGGGAAGGTAGAATATTTGATTTTCCGAATTATTATCTACTATATATAAAGCTTTTATATAGTTACCTATTGTATTGATTTTTTTTCTTCATATTATTTTATATTTTCATTTGATGTAGTATTCTATGTACATAAATAGGATTCTATTGAATTAGTATCACGAATAATAAAATATTATTCTCTCTTATATTTTATAAAATGCATAGTACTATTTTTTTTTATAATAAAAAACTGCTAAGATCTGGCGAAATCAACGGCTAAAAGTATTGTTCGAAAAACAACTCTCATTGTAGAAGAGTGGTATCCCCAGACATTATGATTTTATTGATAATGTGGTACTCAAACCTCTATCACGATGTGAAGCGAAAATGCACAACCTTTTGGGCTATGAGTGGATGCTTACTTATTTAATATCTATAAATGTTTCATTTGATATGTTTCAAGGGTCATGCTACTTCACAAATCTTATATATAGTTACAAGAGTGTGTTTACTAGTCATTCATTTTAATCTAAGTAGAATCCACAATATATATATATATATATATATATATATATATATGTATGTATTAATAATCAAATAAAATAAAACACTTTTCTTTAACTAGGGTTTATGGAAGGGATAAAACTCGAAACCATAACCTTATGGTGCTAGTATGAGAGACATACCATCGGCAAATTTCATTTTGTCAAAAAAAAAAACCAAAAAAAAAATTTCATAATTGTTAGTGTAAGTGCACAACAGCAGGCTCATGTTACTCATGCCTTTTATCAACACATAGCTCTCCATATCAACGACCTACACAAGAGCCGAGTCTTGTGGTCAATCCAAGTCACAGCTCTAGATCTCAGTATTCTTGTCAGACCGGATGGCATAGGATTCTGCCATGTCAGCATTGATCCTGAATTTCAGTAGAATCTATTAGAGTCAGTTTAATGAAGGTATATGTCAATAACAAATAAAGTTTTGGAAACTAAAATTTAATTGTTTATCTCTTTAAAATTTAAATTAAGTTTAGCTCAATTTTATTTATAAACTGGTCAAAATGAAATTATAATTTTATAATTAAGATTTTAGTTGGAGAAAATGTGATGTACAACATATATGTTAATATGTATTAATTAATTTTTAATTTTGTAATTTAATATCGATTTTATTAAACAAAATCTGGAAGTTCTGCCCCGTTCATTGTCATTAGAGCCAAACACGTGACATGTATTTCAGAGGAAAACAAAATCGTATTAAATAAATTATCAGACACTGAACACTAGCCTATGTTTTAGATTATTTATTTATTTATTATTTTTGAAGGTAACTTGGCTTTATCAATTAAATTAAACAAATTAGTACTTCGAGATGGTCATTAGGATGCAACACGGGATCATCTCACGTGACCGAACAAAAATAACATGCTTCCTTCCTATTCAGTTTCTTTGTATTGTTCATATTTGAGTTGTGTAGCGTCTGGGACATTTGTCTAGGGTCGGATCTTAGGTCAAGCGAACAAGGCAGAGGCTTAGAGCCTAAAAAAGATAAAAAATTAGGAGCCTAATTTATTTATAAATTATAAAATATTGTTAAAAAAAAATTAAAATTACTAATAAAAATATATTGAAGGGCTTTATATATATATATTTTTATATTTGTTATTATTATTACTTAGTTATAGGGAAATATACCTAAAAAATAGGAGTATATTAATAATTATTTATTTAACAACTAACAATTAGAAATGGTTATTGAGTATAATAATAATAAAAACAAATCATTATTATTTATCTATAACAATTTAAGTACGTAACTACAACTCTTTTTTTTCTAATTTAATTTTGTTTTAATTTTTTCTAATTAAATGATAAATAAGTGGTTAATTTTAATATGATTACTACTTACCAATTGGTTGTTGTTATTTGTCTTATTACTTAAGAGATTATATTTCAAGAAAAAAAAAATTCAATTGCAATCTTCTAAATTTAGTTGTATATTTATAATCAGGTTCTATTTTTTTATTTTATATATATATATATAAAATTGGGGCCTATTTTTTTTTTCTCCTTTAGAGCCTCAAATTATGTTGAGCCACCCCTGCGTTTGTCGAACAACTACTTCCAGAGGATTGGGAATAACTTGGAAAAGAGTTTCAGGGCAATAAATACATTGTTGAGTGATGCATCGGTCAAGTCACTTAAGTTAGAGGTCTGTTGAAACGCGATGAGATTGATCATTAGCAGTGGGCTAATATCAAATTTATTTATTTATGAAAATGGGCTAATATCAATTTTACTTTAATTAAATTATGATATAATTTACGGAATAATAAAATTAATAATTAAGATTATATTTAACTTATTAGTTTATATGTAAGTATGGTATTGTTGTGAAAATCATAGAATATCCAACCATAATCTCTGCTCCAAAGTCCAAACAAACGTAGATGATGAGTAGTCTATGTTCAAGAACTCCACCAATAACAACATGCAATGTGAGATTATTCTCGTCGATTGTAGACAAACAATTTTTATTTTTTAATGGAAATTATCGGTTTAGTTTGGTCGCTCTCACGTGGGAGAAAATCTTCCATGCACAAAGTCTAGGAAGATTAACTTTTTAATGGCACAAATTCAGAATGTTTATTTGGTTTTATGGAGGATCCATGTAATTACCGGCGTTCAATGTCAACGGATGGTAGAGACCGTTTATTCACTCTGATCATGTTTTAGGTTCGAGTTGAGTTATTCAAATTTGACAATGTTGGTTGGGAAGACTTTTAAAAACTTGTTTTTTTTTAAAAAAAAAAAACAACTAAGGACATCCAAATGTCCATTTCAACTGTGATCATGGTTCAAAAATGTTGAATATTGCATGTCTGTTGCAAGAAATTGGAATCAGTCTCTTCCAGTGGCAGAATTAGGCATGGTTAGGGTGGGCTGTAGCTTTTTGAAAAGAAAAGAAAAAATTTAATAGTTTTAAATACACCACATTTAATTCTAAATTTATTTCAGTCCAATTTCGATTCTGACTTAATTTACCATATTTTTCTTTAGAGTTATGATATTTGAACCCCTGAAAAATTGTATGTGCATTTTTCGTATAAACACCTCATTAAATTTTTTAAATCTTTTATTTTGTAAGCACACCCACACATTACCAAATATGTCTTTTCTAATTTATTTTTTTAAAATTATATTACAGTATAAGTAAATAAATCATAAATAATTAAAATGTAAAAACAAAAAAAAACAAAAAATTAAGAGAAGCCACACCCAGATTTGGGAGGAGGCAGTGGCTTTCTCCTCTCTTGAAAAAGAGAGAAGGCTGTAGCCTTCTCCATCTCTTTCAATCAGCGATGGTGGAAGGCAGGAGGCATGCTTTATTTTTCATTTCATTCAAGATTGGGAGAAGGCAAGTATAAGATCTTGGTTTTTATTTTAATTTATTTTATTTTTTTATTCCTTTATTAATAAAACAAAATATTTTTATTTTATTCCTCTCTAAATTTAGTTTAGTTAGTCAATTTTTTTTTCAATATCTTCTGTTTAAATATTAATAATTTAATTTAAGGGTAATGTTGGAATTTTGAAAATTTATAAATTTGGGGTGTACATACAATTTTAGAGGGGGATAAATATCATTACTCTTTTGTTTATCTTAATAATTGCCCAATAACTTAAAAACATGCATCAAACTCATTAAAGCCCGTTGCATTTTCTTAACTAAGTGAAATATCAAATTGAGAATTTTTAACCCTTTCCTGACTCAAAAATCAAATTGAGAAATTTTAACACCTTAACAACAAACCAATAGCGTAAGTTTTTTTTATTTTAAAGTTTATGTTGTAAAATTAAGTTTTATTTTAGCTATGAAACTTATTAAAACGTCTTTGCGCAACAAGATGGATGACGAGTTTCTTGAGAATTGTATGATTGTTTATATTGAAAGAGAACTTGTTTTTACAATTGATTCGGATTCGGTAATAGATATTTTGCTTCTTTGAAGCCTCATAAGTCAAAATTTAAGTAGGATCTTATTGTATTTACATTACATGCGTATTTCCTTTTTATTTTCTTATATTTTTTCTTGGTTATAATATGTATTTGAGGATACGACTCATTATGTTCCCTGACTAGGTATACTTTTTTTATTTTAACTAATAAAAATTCTCTTGTACCGTCGAGATTGCCGTCAAAATGATTTTATTTATTTATTATATAGTATAATTTTTTATTTATATGAAATTGTCCACAGCCCTCCCAAAAAAAAAAAAAAAAAAAAAAAAAAAAAAAAAAAATCTGGTTTCGCCCTTGGTCTTTCCCAGTTGGATGAGACGAAGCAGACCATTGATGAATATCAAAGCTTTATTTGAAGTGGCATGAAAATCATTTTCTTTGATTTACATCAACTCCATTATATTCTTATGATTAATATTTTGTATGTGGAAGCCAGAGAGCGTAATATTTTTAAATCCAAGAAGTATTAAGTGGTAAGTAACACGTTATTTTGATAGTATTTCTAATAAGACTAATATTATAAAAAAGAGTGCCTTTATTGACAAACTCGAAAGTCTTACCAAATAATGAATAATATCTCTTTTTAAATTAATTTTATAAATTAAATCTAGTTTTTGAGTGTAAAGATTCGATTGAATTCTCAGTAGAAACTGAGAAATCACATGGCATTACCTGGTTAAGGTGATTAGCATAACAACACTGCTAATTATATCCTAAATCATGATATATAATAGTGTTCTGTATTCCTACAAAAACCATTTAGCAGTGGAAGCACTTCATGTATTGAAAGAATTCTATATATTGTTATAATGTATTGTTTAATCTACAAGGGTCTAGATATCTCCGGTTTATGATAATAAATTTTCAGACCGTTCAAATATTGTTTAATCTCGATAGGTATTAGTAAACCCCTACATGTCTGGTATCAAATTTCAAAAGAAAAAGAAAAAGAAAGAGACATGAAAACAATTGAGATGATCAACATGTATGTCAATGGAGTAAAATCAATGAACAATGGCCTAACCAATACTTCTCTTTCCAAATTTGTGTGGGCTTTCAAGTCCCAATATATGCAAATTATCTGTTTGTATCGAGAGTTTTCTTTCTCGTAATTATGAAAGTAAATATTTCCGATTTATGAAACTAAATTTTTGAATCACTCATATATTGTTAATATTGACAGATTTATCAGGTCACCCCATTTGGTTTCAAGATCGATTATTTTTTTCTTTTTAAAATGGACATGAAAACAACTAAGATGATCGATATGTCATTTGATGTAAAATCGATGATAATGGCCTAACCAATACAATAGTAGGTGACATGTAAACCGACTTTCGGACCAAAAAAAAAAAAACTCACCATTAAATATAAATTTAGTTTTGTCTTATCTTCAATGAGTTGAATCTAGACAACATCTTGATTTAAAAAATCAAAAACCCTAATTTTTTAGAAGAGAAAGTGCCATTATTGGAAATTAATGACCACTTCAAGGTTAGGTGACAAAGCAAGACCTTGGTGGCCTATTAAAAACAAGTCTTATCATTAATAAATTGGGCATTTGTAGAAGCAAAGTTTTGTTTTTGTTCTTGATGTTTTTAATACATAGTTGGAATCTTTGATGTCTATGAAAAGTTGTAGAAGACAACATATATTGGCCCTAACAAAACTATGTGGCAGCCTTTCTTGACCTCTAATATTTTTTTGTCTTTTGATCACTCTCAAGTAGACATATTATTATTGTCAAAAATAAAATAAAAAAATAGACACATAATGATAATGACTAATCAATTGTGAAGATGTTTAGAGATCCATATCAATACATAGTTGAAAAAGATTTCCAATCAAATGTATTTGCCCTCTTGGGAGAGACCAAGTGATAATTGGATGAATAATTGTGGTTCTAAGAGCATTGTAGAGACATCCTCCCTCAGCACAACTCACCTCTCACGTTAGTCGAGAATTCGACTCATCATACATTTGATCTCGACAGATCCTAAATCCTAACATATTCCTCATATCAAATATATTACTACACCAAAAACTTATACAATCAATTAATACATATTCTTTTTTTAATGGTTCAATGTATTCATCAGATTTTAACTGACTCATTTTTCATATCATTAATTATGAAAAGAAACATTTTACTTTATTAATATAAAAGTTTGACTAATCTTATACTTCAACATTTTAGAATTTTTCTTAAAAAGAACATTGTAGAAAATTTGAAGATATTATTTTATATTTTATATGACTATACATGTGATCAAATGTAAACTTTTTAATCAGAAACAAATGTATTTATTAATATAATTTATAGTGTTATTCAGTTGGGTCTTATTTAATCTGCTATAAAACTAATATTACACTTTTCATAATATATAGTACAATACTTTTCTTTAATGATCTAGTATTTCTCTATATACTTGCTTTATTTTTAATTTTGACTTCAATTATCATTTGTATAGATGATTTTTAATCCTTAATAATAATAATAAAATAAAAACATCTCACACCTGTCACCAAGTATCAGTGTGGATTCCAGCACCATATACCTAGCAGTCTAGCCCAAGAAAGGACAAAATTCAACATAATTTAAATGATTCATCCAATAATTTAAATGATTCTTTTCTCTGCTCAATCAAATGAGAAAATTTTGAATGAAATGTCCCCATAATCTATCAAATCATGAAATCAGAAGTGACAACAGATGGTATATGATGTTGAAAATCAATAATTACGTGATATCTAGGCAACCGATTATAATCGTGATTGGTGACACAATTTCTTTC
This sequence comes from Acer saccharum, assembly GCA_030490815.1. NCBI lineage: Eukaryota > Viridiplantae > Streptophyta > Magnoliopsida > Sapindales > Sapindaceae > Acer > Acer saccharum. Next base: position 10,246,847 of record CM059877.1, on the reverse strand, counting down.
TTTAAAAGTTATCGGTTGAATCTAATTTTGATTTCTTTATAATTAAATTTATTTGTTAAATATTATACTTTTTATTAAAATATAGAGTAAAATTGTGCGATTTATTATAAATTATATGTTTATTTTATCTACTTAACTGACTTTTTTTTTCTTTTATGAAAGGAAGAATCTCATTATGATTACACGTAATTTTCATGAGATTATTGATTATCAGATCTGATAATATTTTTTATACGATTATCACATATGATAAGATAAAAATATACGAAATCTCGCACCTAAAACTTGGTGTGCATTGATAAGATGATATGTTTACTTGAAAGAAGAAGCTTGTAATTATATGATGATGTGTCCTTTGAAAATGGCTGATTTAGTCCTTTGACTTCTTCATCCACTAGTTTGTATTATATATAGCATTTAAGTTGAAAATCACTTGTAAATACTATACCACCTTTAGAGTCTCAATCTCTATATAAAAAAAAGCCATTTTTTTTTTTATCATCACTCTCTTCCAAAAGCTCCCTGCAAATCTCCTTTGACCCACCTTAATATTCTCTCTTTTTTGCCCTGAATATTCATTGATTCATCGGAATCCCAAAAGTTGCATACTTTACTTTAAGGTTATTATCTGTCTCTCTCTTTCTTTTTTTTAAACACCAAAGAATCTCACTGTCTTCAAAGAGAAGTGGAAAATGCTGGAATTCAAGAGCGTCAAGAGGAAAATGTGGATGTTTTTACACTAATCTACCCTCTTTACACCTCCAAAACTTGTAATTTTTTTTCGTAATGGAAGATACTGCCATCAGAAGAGAAGTGTCATTAACAGCATCAAAGTCTGTCACTTGCAAAAATTCCCATCTCAAAAGCTATCTTTTTGGTTTGCCCCCACAATTCGTCCTCCTGGTCTTCTCTTCTTTTACATTTCTGGGTCCTAAACACAACAAACAACACTCAACAGTCAACACTACTACCTTGAATGGCTGCTTATTCTTCTTTTAAATCCAACTCTGATTTCTCGTTTTTAGATGCTTTTAATGGGGTTTTGCGAAGTGGTTCTGTGTCACAGTCTCTGGTTTGGATAGTCAGAGAGGAGAGCTTGTTAAAGCGCCTGTTAGGGCGGTGAAAAAGGGTGGTGCTTCAGAGGCCAAAGCCATGGCTGCTTTGAAAAGTCACAGTGAAGCAGAGAGGAGGAGGAGAGAGAGAATCAATGCTCATCTTGGTACACTTCGTGGTCTCGTGCCTTGCACTACAAAGGTTGTTTTCTCTTCCCTGTAGGTTTTTAATCAGTTTTAGTTCATTTTTGTTATTTGTTTAATCATTTAATTGTTTTAAGGCATTTATTGAAACTGGTTTTGTGACTATTTGACTATTTGTTGATGTTTTAGAATTTTGTTGCCCTTTAAGCATTCTTTGAATTGTAGGGATGGTTTGCTGTTGATACTGAATTTGACTCAGCAATTAAGCTTTGTGTTTGGAAATCATGTTTGGTTGCTAAGAAAAGTTAGGAGAGAAAAAGAACATGAAACCTTTTAGTCTTTTCATTGCTTAATCCCATTAAGAAAAGAGAATATACCTCATCATGATATGTTGTGTTTAAGGTTAAGGATTTCATTTTTCAAAAGACATTCAAAACATGACATGTTGTGTTTGAGAACTTATTCAATTTCGCTTCAATTTTTTTAGAATGTCGGCATATTCTTTAATCTTTTGCTGGTGATAATCTAAGAAATTCTGCAACCCTGTGTCGTTTTCAAAAGACATTCAAAACATGACATGTTGTTTGAGAGTTCTTATTCAATTTCGCTTCAATTTCTTAGAATGTCGGCATACTATTTGATTTCATTGGTGAGTGGTGATAATCTAAGAAATCCTGCAACCATGTAAAACATAAGCTGTTGTTAACCTTGGTCAACTAAAATTTTCTTCCTGTTTTGATTTTCTGAGAAGCCGCATTCCACTATGTCTCGTTAAGCTCGGGATTATTGTTATATCGCAACATATTATTGATCGTTAATGCACATTGTTTACATTAAATTACATAATTGTTTTGTATGACATTATTTGTGTTAGGGTCAACTCTTCATTTGGAAGGTATAAAAGTCAGCTGGGAGATATATTAGTTATTTCATATGATAGCAAAGTCAGAATTTGATAATCGAGTAATTATGGTTAAATGGATACAAAATACTTTTATCTAAACATTTTTCGCGGTCCCAACTTATAATTCTTAAAGTAATTAACTAGTGCAGCTGATCTGTATTGTATTGCTCTGCACATTATCAGCTGGATATTCATGATTCTGACTTCTGAGTGAGTGAATTTGGTCTGTGTTTCGAAATCACTCATTCAAGCTTGTCTACAGGAGATATCTGGATTGAAATAAATTAGAAGTTTACAGAAAGAAAAGAGGAGGCTGTCAACATGAGTGGACATGCCCACAATAAACTATCCCTACGGGTAAAAACAGGGGTAAATGAAAGGAGACGGTGTATATAGTTGGTGTAGCAACTACTTGTGTGGCTGGATAGCCGCCTTCTGGTTTTTTTTTTTTTTTAATGTTGTTATTAAAAAAAAAATCTAAATACGGAAATTGACATAGAAGCTTCTATGTAATCTTTATTGTATTGATTGTGTCATAGGCTCCTAATATAGTTAATTCAACCGACCATTCAATTATATGATCATGTGGCCGGTTGTTAAACAATATGTATTCTCATGAGATGATCTGTGACTACTATATATATATATATATATATATATATATATATGTCAGCTCTTCTCGTATGGATCCCTCAAGATGTCTATGTCTTGGTTTATTATATATGTTTAGATGTCTGTTTCAACTGATCATATATTATAGAAACAAACAAATTTCTATGCCAACTTTGTTCATTCTTGTTCGTTGTGTTCTAATTTTAGTAAAAGAACTCTTTTCTTATTCTGAATTTCTTCTACCAAGTTATTAGTTATATGATTAAGTCAATATATTCACCTCAGCAGCTTGCTGCATTTGAGTCTATGATACCGTAAATTTTAGTTAACTTGTCCAAGTTTGGGAATCTAGTTGGAAAACTATGGTTAAATCAATTACAAGGAGATGAATCTTCGTTGTTTTGAATAACTTGGTGTTAAGAGTTCCTATAAAACTTAACTAATTCAGCATTTATCAGCATCCTTAGTTGATTAGCATTCTTTGATCAAGAGTTGCAACTTAGTTTTCTTAATTAGTTTTACCATTAATACATCTAAAAATTAAAAGTGTTGATGGCTAGTTCAATGATCTCTTTTATCTTGTTTGTTTGATCGATGTTGATAGATGGACAAAGCTGCCTTGCTTGCTGAAGTCATAAACCAAGTGAAAGAACTGAAAAAGAATGCAATGGAGACCGGAAAAGGTTATCTCATTCCAATGGATGCTGATGAAGTGAAAGTTGAACCTATAACGACGAATCAGAGATGGAACTTTCTTATTCGAGGCTTCTCTGTGCTGCGAGTACCGACCTGAGCTGATGTCTGATCTTAGACAGGCTCTTGATGCTCTCCCATTGAAGATGATAAAGGCAGAAATATCTACGTTGGGGGAACGGTTGAAAAACGTTTTTGTTTTCACCAGTTGCAACGAAGGGAATACTGATAATGCCGAAGCATCATCCCAACTTCTCGCAAGTGCTGTTCACCAGGCACTGAGTTCTGTACTTGATAAAGCTTCTCCCTTGCCTGAATACTCACCACGAACAACACTTCCGAACAAGAGAGCAGGATCTCCTTTTTCGAATCCTCAAGCTCATCTTCATGAAAGCTTAGATCTTTCCGGTGCTTACTGTGACAATGTGCTTAATCTCTCTATACCGAATCTGTGTGTATATGTGCATGCACGAACCTGTAACCTGTTGCAAGGAAATTACAATTCCTGTAATATTTAGATACACCGTATTACACGAATAATCATAATAACTGTGCTGCTGTGAGTACAATTGATGGTGATCGTATCTCTGTGATCATATCGTAAACTTGAATGTGTAGAATGAAGGGTGTAATACCTAAATGTATTTGTGGTATCATATTGTGTGACACTTGAAGACTTGTTTGAACCAGTCGAATCTTTCAATTTCCAGTTGAATATACAGAACTGGTATTTTGTGATTTAAATTTTAAACATTACTCAAAGAGTCATAACTTTATCCGATTAGTAAAGAATGCAAATATAACAATTATGTGGAAAGAAATTTGCACTATTTTCTTTCTTATCATAAACAGATTTTCTTTTTTCTTAGTTTTTGTGTGAAGAGAAATATTGCATAATAATCTTGACTGTATCAATCCCTACTTTTAGTGACGTTCCATGAATAATATATATATATGAGAATTATGTTATTCCAATGAGCAAAGTTTAGTAGATAAATAGATATGATGGGCACCACCAGTTACCTTATGTTTCCTTAATGTTTCCCATTATGTTGGTTTTATTAAGTGTTGTTAGTGTTCCTTATTTTGTGCTAGTGGATGTTAAGTTTATTGTTAGTGGATGTTTAGTTTATGAGCGGTGCTATCAAAAAGGTCCAAAGAAAATCGTTGTAGGAACTCTGTGTCTAAGAATTGGCCGAGAGTACAGCGGTTGTGTTATATGTGTGGAGGATTTTGAAGACGGAGACGTGTAGAGTTCTTTACAAATGCGAACATGTCTACCATATAGATTGCATAAACAAGTGGCTGACCAAGAGCAAGTACTGACCACTTTGTCATTCCAATGTTATTTGCAATAGTATGCCTTCAAAAAAAAAAAAAAAATTAGCTAGGATTATTCTCCATTAATGCATGGTTACATGATATATATAATTCTTTTGTTTATTTTCCTATTTTTTCTATTTTGTAATTTTCTTCTTGTATTAATTTCTCTTGTTCTTCTAAAAAAGAAGAAAAAACTATAAGAAAAAAGAAATAAGAAAAATAAATAAATCGTTCAATAGAGATGAGAGATGTGTATACAGAGACCAGAGATGGGATGTATTAAGTTTGAAAATTAAGTAAAATGGGTAGTTTTGGAATAAATCAATATAATAATAATAACATTTAATTTTATTTAATTAAATCAAAATTTTAAAAAGTGGGACATAAATAGACCGATAACTGTAGGGTGTGCCAATAGCACCACTTTAGTTATTAAGATTGGATATTTGTTATAAGGTTGTGTTGCCTTTTGTAAGCCTATAAAATGGCTACTTTGAATTAAATGAAACATCGAATTATTAAGCAACCAAATATCTTCCTCTCTTGTTTATCTTCTTATTTCTAAGAGCTTCTTTTTCTATTCTCCTTCTAAATTCTCCATGTAATTTCCTTCATTAGAAAAATTACATAACAATGGTATCAGAGCCGTTTAGTTCTATGGACACACGATTTCGTATTGAAGTCTATGAAGTCCTAGCTCGTCATGAGTCTAGTCTCGTCCAAATTCATAATACCCTCCAAACCATTTTAAATTAACTTTAATCTCTGTGTGTCTTCCACAAAGAGAATTCATTTCAGAAAAACACCAACCATTCTCTTGACAGTAACCAGTCTTATCTAAAGTTATCGTTCCCTACATCGGGTAAGATACCACAGCCTCACACCGTATCAGAAACAATCAGTGCGACGCATCCAATCGCGGAGCATAACTTTTACTAAAGAAAGTCAACACCTCTTTTTGTTCTCAAGTATTGCTCCATAAATCCTCTCTTCATAACTCTGTAGGTCTTTCAGGTCCTCCACCAACCCAAAAACAAAAGCAGCCAACTCAAGTCTCTTTCTTTACCGATGAAATACAAACAAGCTTTCGCGAAAGAAATTTCCAAAATAAACTTCCAGTACATATCTCAGTTTTATCCTTGCGGACAAGGATGATTTGAGAGGTGATGGATGTTGTGTGCATAAGTGGGCACCACCACTTACCTTATGTTTCCCATTATGTTGGTTTTAATAAGTGTTGTTAGTGCTCCTTGTTTTGTGCTAGTGGATGTTAAGTTTATTGTTAGTTGATGTTTAGTTTATTAAGAGTCGATATTTGTTATCAGGTTGTGTTGCCTTTTGTAAACCTATAAAAGGGCTCACTTTGAATTCAATGAAACATCAAATTATTAAGCAACCAAATATCCTCCTCTCTTGTTTATCTTCTTATTTCTAAGAGCTTCTTTTTCTATTCTCCTTCTAAATTCTCCATGTAATTTCCTTAATTGAAAAATTACATAACATATCTGTCAGGTGATTGTATTTAGTTTTCTCATCTTAAAATTGAAAATTAGGAAAAGTGTAGTTAAAACACATATCCAAACTTAATATTAATCTATCACCGCCTAACATGGCTTAGTTCAATCGTGGTAACTAACTAACTAACTAACTAACTAACTAACTATATATATATAAATTTCAAGTAAGTGCGCACTAATATAATTTTATGAAGATATTGAATGTGAGTCATTAGTTTTATATGTTTTAACTCAAATGTGTATGCAATTGTCAAAACTTCTCCATAATGAGTGGCTTTCATTTAATATCCTCATGAAGTTATATCAGTACGCACTTACCAGATCGGGACTATATATATAGGTGGAAATTACTCAAAATGACCACATATAACATACAAATTTTGTTTGTAACCACAAACGAAATTTTAATTATTAATAACCATGTTTTTGTAAAATTACTTGAATGCCCTCATATAAAAACCATCCCAAATCAACTCTCTCTCTTTTTCTCTCTCCTTTGCTCTCTCTCTCTCTCTCTCTCCTCTCTCTCTCTCTCTCTCTCTCTCGATCCTTTCTCTCTTTTCTCATCTCCATCCCGTCAATCATGGTCGGACGTGGTCAATCATCGCCGAAAAGCGTCGCCTGGGCGTCAATCACCTTCGGCACGACGCTTGATTCGTGCGCAGCCCAAGTAGCTCTGCGACAATGACGACCGAAGGTGATTGACACCCAGGCGACGCTTTCCGGTGATGATTGATGACGTCCGGCCATGATTGACACCCATCTTGACGAAGTACGATGATTGACGGGATGAAGAGGAAAAACCCTAAAAAGAAAAAAAAAAACATAATTTGGGGACTTTGGGGAAGAAGGGACACATGTCATGATTTCAAGTTTCACATTTCAATTTTTAGGCATGATTTCAAGTTTGGTCCAGATTTTAGTCGTGATTTCAAGTTTGGTCAGATTTTATTCATGATTTCAAGTTTTCTCCAGATTTTAGTCGTGATTTCAAGTTTGCTTCCATTTTATTTTTTTTTTAAAAATCAGGGGTACTTTGGTAATTTATAGACATTCACTGATTTTTTTTTTTTTTTTAAAAGTGGTTATTAACAATTAATTTTTCAAAAGTGGTTACTAACGAAAGTTAATGTTTCCAATGGTTATTTTTGGTTTTCTTTCTATATATAGTGAGTCTCTCATAAGTGATCATTTATTTTAATTTTGGTAAGGACCACCATAAAATCACATTGATTTAAATGAATTTTTATCTGAATTTTGTGTAGATGATAAGCTTATTGAAATCTATATACGAATAAAATTTGAAAAAATTTCAAACACTAGAACTATTTATTCCGAATTGTTTTTAATATGAAGGCATCAGAAATTGGTGAAATATAGGAAATTCAAGAAAAATAATCCTAGTGCTTGAAAAATTCTCAAATTTTATTCATAGGTAGATTTCGATGAACTTATCATCCACAAAAAAATTCAGAACAAAATTCATTCAAATTAATGTGATTTCATGGTGGTTCTTACCGAAATTAAAATAAGGATCTCTTATGAGAGACTCAATATTATTATATATATATATGTAGTCCCGATCTAGTCAGTGCATCATAATATAACTTCATCATGATATTGAATATGAGCCACTAGTTTTGACAAGTGCATACACATTTGAGTCAAAGCATGTAAAACTAGTAGCCCACATTTAATATCCTCAATAAGTTATATCAGGATACACTAACTTGAAAATTTATATATATTTTCTATTGTCAGTTCATCCTGATAATAAATATATCAAGACGAAGAATGTGGACCACTAGATTTACATATTTGAGTCAAAGTATGTAAAATTAGGGTCCATATTCTTCGTCCTGATATATTTATTGTCAAGACGAACTAATAATAGAAAGACTGTATATAATATATATAGTCTTTCTCTTGTCAGTTCGTCCTGACTAGGGTTGCACATTGGGGAAATGGGGATGGATATAGGTCCCCCCATCCCCCCCCATTCCTTATTTGCGGAAAGTGGGGATGGGGGAGTTTTGGGGGGAGGTCCCCCCATCACCATCCCCATTTCTCTATTTTCCCCGTTTACCCCATTCCCTCATTTTCCCATTTGGTTGAAAATTACAAATTAAACTAAAAATACAAAATTAAAAAAAAAATTCCATTACAAATGCACAAGAAAATACATTACAAAATAATTTCAAATATATATATTATATACATTACAAAATAATGTAAAGAAAATACATTATAAAATATTATATAATTATTTTTATAATATTTTAGGGGAAATGGGGAAATGGGGACCTCCCCCATCCCCATCCCCATCCCCCCATTTCACTATATTAATGGGGAAAATGGGGAAATGGGGATGGGGGAGGGTCTCCCTATCCCCATCCCCATTTCAATTTGGGATGATTTTTATCCCCCCGGGAAATGGGGATGAGGGAGGGTCTCCCTATCCACATCTCCATTTCAATTTGGGGATGATTTTTATCTCCCCCCCCCCCCCCCCCCCCCCTCATTTCCACATTTCCCCATTTTCCCTAAAAAAATTTCCCCCAAATGGGGATGGGGAAGCGGGGAAATGGGGATCCGAGGGAAAATGTGCAACCCTAGTTCTGACAATAGAATATATCAGGACGAAAATGTGGACCATAGATTATGAAGAATTTTTGACAAGTGCATACACTTTGAGTCAAAGTATGTAAATCTAGTGGTCTACATTTTCGTCCTGATATTTATTGTCAAGAAGAATTGACAATAGATATATATATATATATATATATATATATATACAGAAATTCTATTATCAGTTCGAACTGACAAAAGTTATATCAGTTCTTTGTTTGTGGGCCACTGGATTTAAATATTTTGACTTGGCTGTATGAACTACTTGTCAGTCAAAGTATTTAAATCCAGTGGCCCACATACAAGGAACTGATATAACTTTTGTCAGTTTGAACTGATAATAAAAAGACTGTATATATATATATATATATATATATGGTTATATACAGTCAATTTCTGGTTAGGTTGATTCTAAAATTTTTCTTCAAGTCCTTGGAATTAGGTCAATTTCGGGTAGGTTGATCCTAAATTTTTCTTCAAGTCATTAAAATTCCAACCGGTTGGACTTAATGTAAAAAAAATTTACACTAATTTCAACTGGTTGGAATTCTAAGTGCAAAATTTTCTTGCATTAATTCCAACCAATTGGAATTACAAGGACCTAACGAAATTTTTTAGGACTCTACTGACTAGAGAATTATTATTATACATATATATATATATATATATACTATATATATACAGTCTTTCTATTATCAGTTCGAACTGACAAAAGATATATCAGTTCTTTGCATGTGGGTCATTGGATTTAAAGTCAAAGTATTTAAATCCAATGGCCCACATGCAAGGAATTGATATCTTTTATCATTTCGAACTGATAATAAAAATTGTATATATTATATATATAGATTATTTATAAACTTAACCCAATCCATTCACACATCCTAGCTTAATCCGAAGTGGAAATTGGCTAAAATGACTGCATATATTATGGACAATTCATTTTTAACCACAACGAAATTTTAATTATTATACCATGTTTTGAGAATTACTGGAATGGCCCCCGTATAAACCATCAATCCCAAATCATCTCTCTCTCTCTCTCTCTCCTCTCTCTCTCTCTCTCTCTCTCTCTCTCTCTCTCTCTCTCTCTCGTCGGATTCTTTGAGGCTCGCCGAGCGTCGACAAAGGCATCACTGAGCACCGCGTGCGTCTAGGCCACGTCCGGCAATGACTGGCTTCGCGAGCGAGCGCTGTTGGTTCTCCGCTGGTTCGTTGTCGTCGATGGGCGATGGGCAACTGATGGCCATAGGCCACATTCGTGCGCTGCCGCCTCGTTCGCCTAGGCTTCACGGCTGTCGAGCCCCCCTCCGTCAATGATGTGATCTAAAAAAAAGGGGGAAAAAAAAACCTAATTTGGGGATTTGAGAAAGAAGGGAAATTGGGCACGATTTCAAGTTTCACATACTTCATTTTAGTCATGATTTCAAGTTTCACATTTAATTTTAGTCATGATTTCACGTTTCAACATTCAAGTTTAGCCATGATTTCAAGTTTGAGGTTTTTTAAAAAAAAAAAAACTAATTTCAGGGGTACTCTTGTAATTTACGGACATACACTGATTTTTTTTTTAAAAAAGTGGTTATTAACGATTAAAGTTTCAAAAGTGGTTACTAAAAAAAGTTTAAGGGTGCATCCTGTAACGTTTTTCAAAGGTGTTTTTGTTTTGTTTTTCAAAAATAAAATGAAATGAAAACAGTGTTTTTGGTTTCAGTTTCGAAATCCAATACGCGTCTGGTAGTAGTTTCCTGGAAGCTGTATTCCGAATATAAAACGTAAAAAACGCATCCGGTAGGTATCCGCAATACCAAAATTATAATGAGTTGAATTTTATATATCTATATATAATATATATATATATATATCTATAGGATTTGAAGAATTTCAGTTGGTAGGATGGATGTAGCAATCTTTAGAAACCAGAGGATCATTTCTTCATCGTCTCTTCCATTCTTACCAACCGGAAGACTCTGTTTCAAGCTTCTCTTTTACTTGCAAAACCAGCTGCAATTTTCAGTATCAAGAACTATAGGATTCATCTAAGTGGTGATAAAGCAGAAACTAGCAGACAATTTGAATGATTAGTGTGATATGATTTGATTCTTAGTTATAATTTCACAATTTCTTTTCTTCCATTAGTAAGCATAAGTAAAAGCACATTAAATTAAATAAACTGAGCAAAAAAAACCAATCAAAACTGGGCATTAACTAGAAACCCTCATCACCGAATTTTGTACCCAATTGAGAACTAGCAGTTAAAAAGGAAACTTTAACATAAACAAAGAGAACCCAATTCCGAAGAAGAAGAAGGAGAAGGAGAAGAAGAAGGAGAAGAAGAAGAAGAAGAGATCGACGGCGAAGGAGTAGATTGGAAGAAAAGAAGGGAGATCGGCGGCGAAGGAGAGGAGGAAGAAGAAGGAAGATCTGGGAAAGAAGATTCCGGCGATCGGAAAAGAAGAAGAAGAAGAAGAAGAAGAAGAAGAAGAGAGAAGCAAAGGAAAAGAAGAACTCTGATTTAGATCAGATATCGAGCAAGAAGAAAAGAAGAAGAAAAAAAAAAAAAAAATAGTTTTTTATTTAGATCGGAAAACAAAACGAAAAACATAAAAAGTTGTTTTGGAAATTTTCACTTTTAACATTGATGTTGTTTTGTTTTTGTTTTTTTTTGTTTTTTAAATAAAATGGAAAACAAATGGAAAACGATAACGAACGCGTATTCGAAATTGGATTTAGAAAACAAAAACAAAAACGCCCTTGAAAAACGATACAGGACGGAACCTAAAATATTTCCAATGATTAGTTTTGGTTCTCCTATCCGAATCCAATTTCAGTATGTGATACCATGACAGCGTGGCAATTGTGAGAAGGACTATGCTGACGTGGCGAATGTTTACCGAACCCAACACGACACGATATGTCTTCTCAAATCTCAAACTATATTCTTCTGAAGTCTAAACAACCTTTTCTTTTAAACTTTACTTGAGAAGTGAAAAACAGAGAAGAAAACAAATCAGAAGCAAAGCATGGCAGAAAAGGGAAGCGGATCTATACTTCAATTCGCACCGTTTCAGAGCTCCGTCGACGAGGGTTTCTGGCACAGATTGTCTTCTTTGAAGCTCAACAAGCTCGGCATCGACGACTCTCCAATTCCCATCACCGGTACAAAATATATTTTCATTATTTGATACTATCATCATAATTGAATTTAATACTTCCTTAGCATTCGTATAATTAGATTATAAATTAAATATTTTTTATTTTTGTCTTGTTCTTGATTTTATCAGTTTTGTTATAATTGTTTGAAAAATATGGTGAATTCTTTGTTTGCTCATGTTTTTTGTATTTACTTTTTAGTTATCAAATTATAACCTTTGTTTAGTAGTTGAAAAGTGTCCATGAAGAGAATGGGCAGAATCTGAATACGTTGTTTTAACAATTTTGGTAATTTTAGTTTCTAAGAGAAAAGTTAATGAAAAATTGAAGCCTTTCAAATATATTTAGGACAAATGTAGCATGAGTGTGATGCGAAAATTTAAATTTTGTTGAATTAAAAAAAAAATCATGCGAATTAAGTTGTAATCGATTTTGTTGCAGGTTTCTATGCACCTTGCTCGTATTCACAAGTGTCAAATTATTTGACTGTTATTACGAATCTCTGCCATCCAATTCAGATGAACAATCATCAATGGCAGCGATCAGTCATGGCAGTCGCAACAGATGCTCTGTTCCAGGCATCCTATACAACACAAATACGCTGGAAAGTTTCCATGCCATTGATAAACTAAGCTTGCTAAAAGAAGAAGCAAAGAAGGTAACTCATTAAATTGTTTAGTTGTGTTAATATGTAAGCCATTTGTACTTTTTGTGTTTTAGATGGAAATTTGGAGGATGCATTAGTATGTTTACTACTATATATTTGTTAGTTTACATCAATTGGCTTGATTTTGTATGCATATGTAATTTTATTAACTGAACGCAATAGAAATCTCACATAAAAATTGTACTTCTTTTGATACTTAGATTTGGGAGGACATTCACTCGGGTAAAGCTGTAGACGACAGTAGATTATTATCAAGGTTCCTGCTTATTTCGTTTGCAGACTTGAAGAAATGGAGCTTTCGTTACTGGTTTGCGTTTCCTGCTCTGGTGCTTGATCCTCCAGCAACCTTAGTTGATTTGAGGCCAGCTTCAAAATGGTTTAGCTTACAAGAGGTACTCGGAATTGTACTTCTTGCTGGAAATACAGTAATCTTTTTTTTCTAGATTATTGTTACTTAAATTTTCTGCAATGCATAGGCAGAATCTGTGTCAGCAGCTTGTAATGAGTGGCGTAACTCAAGCTTAACAGCCGGTATATTTCTCAGAAGTGATTTATGTTTATTTTACATTTTTTTTTTTTTTTTTTTCTTGGTTTCACTTTTTAAAGCAAAACCTAAACCATACAAGTCTGCTGCAGATGTGCCATTCTTTTTGGTTAGTATTGCTGCAGATTCACAAGCTACTATTAGGCATCTAAAGGACTGGGAAGCCTGCCAAGGTGATGGTCAAAAGGTCTGTTCTCATGAACCTTCAAGTTTCTTGGATAAGTAAAATGGTTTCTGCTTATAGTGTGTTTGATATTCTAGTGGAATTATAAGTTGGTTTTACAGAATAAAGAAGCCCAATGCGAGGCTTACGTCTCAATATGCCTTTGAGAGTTTAAGGTGACGTATAGAGGCGCACGCCTCAGTTAGTTTAGGTTTACAACTCACAAATAACTAGTGAGGCTTACACCTCAGTACTCAAAGGCGTGCCTCAAACGTTTTTTAAAGCACTGGGTTTACTACTGGAATAACTTATCAAATTACAGTAGCAAGGATGCTTCTTTCTCTAAGCTACTACGCTTGTTATTTGCAGTTGTTATTTGGTTTCTATGATCCATGTCATCTACAAAATAATCCTGGTTGGCCTCTTCGCAATTACCTTGCACTGATTTTTCAAGATGGAATATCAAGTCAGTTTGCTTTTTATGCTATAAAGAAAATCGCGGCTATGCAGATATGGGTTTGTCCCTTGTTGGCGAAGCCTTAATTACAGTTCCACAAGGTAGAGCGGCAGAAATTGGGTAACTGCTCATTTCTGATTGATAGTTTATCTCTGACAGTTTCAATCTGCTTTTGTGCACTGTTTAGCCCCTAGAGGCTCTTTTTAGTAGGCAATGGACTGCTTGTTCAAGTTGTTTTCTTCTTGTTAATAAAATTTTAATCATGTTTCCCCGCTTTTGTGCACTGGGTTATCTTATAACTGCTGATATCTGCTCAGGATGGAAGGAAAATCAATGTGTACCTGATGCTGTTGGATGGGAACTTAACAACAAAGGAAGAAAAGTATCTAGGAGTATTATCCTTGCTAAGTCCATGGACCCAACTATGTATGTTGTCTGTACAGTCACTTTGTAGCCCTGAATATTTTTACTCTGTTTTTACACTGAGCTTTTTGACTCAATTTTACAGGTTGGCCGTGTCTGCAGCAGATTTGAATCTAAAACTAATGAGATGGCGTCAGCTGCCATCTCTGAACCTAGATATGTTATCTTCTACCAAGTGTCTTCTCCTTGGGGCTGGTACACTTGGATGTCAGGTTGCTCGCATGCTTATGGTGAGTGTTCAGAAACTTGTAGTCATAGTTTTGGATTCTACCTCATGGTAATTGAAAAACATATATATTTCAGGCTTGGGGTGTTCGGAACATTACACTACTCGACAGCGGTAGAGTGGCGATGTCTAATCCGTTGAGGCAGTCCCTATATACATTGGATGACTGTCTCAATGGAGGTGATTTTAAAGCAACAGCAGCAGTTAAAAGCCTCAAGCGGATTTTCCCAGCTGTGGTAATGAATTTAACCAGAGACCTCTATATGCAAGGGTCAACCAAACAAATTAACCTTCACTTACTCACAATTTTCCTTTTGTTCTGCCATCTATTTCTCAGGAAGCAGAAGCTGTTGTGATGGCTATACCAATGCCTGGCCATCCAGTTCCTAGCCAAGAAGAGGATAGTGTTCTTGATGACTGTAGACCGCCTGCATGATTTGATTCATTCACACGATGCAATTTTTTTGTTGACTGATACTAGGGAAAGTCGATGGCTTCCTACACTTCTTTGTGCAAATACTAACAAGGTCAATCATCTTGATCTTATCTGCTTGGCCACATAGATAAATGAGGATTTATCATAAACACAAACATTTGTTATGAATTGTTTATTATTCATCTTCAATATTACTTATTTAGATGGCATATATATGTTTGCAGATTGCTATAACTGCAGCTCTTGGGTTTGATAGCTTCTTAGTTATGCGACATGGACCTGGTCCTTTCAGATCTAGCCACGATGTAAAAGCTGAAGATGCAAATGCTTTATCAGCAGATATGGGAAATCTTGCCTTGATTAATAGAGATGAGGGGCAGAGATTGGGCTGTTACTTCTGCAATGATGTGGTTGCTCCTACTGATGTAATTTTCTAGCATGCAAAAGATTTGATACTCAGTTTTACAATTATTAAGCTCAGCAATAACTCTTATGCTTTCTGTGCAGTCAACTGCAAACCGCACCTTGGACCAGCAATGTACTGTTACACGTCCAGGTCTTGCTCCTATTGCTTCGTCTCTAGCTGTTGAACTGTTAGTGGGGGTCTTACATCATCCTCAGAGGTAAATCCTGAAAAATTATGTGAAATGATCAGCTTTTTGGAAGATGTTCTATAATTTTACATGCAATAGTTAAAGAGCTACATAGAACTATAGAAGTTTCGCTTGACCTCATTTCTGCATTTGACATAACATCTGTATCCATCTTGTCATGTACAGCATATATGCTGCAGCTGAGTTTGCAAACACAAGTAACGGTGGAAGCAGTGAACAACCTCTTGGTATCTTGCCCCACCAGATTCGAGGTTACATTTCTCAGTTTTCTCAGATGACGCTTGTCGGTCATTCCTCAACCAGTTGCACAGCTTGTTGCAGTACTGTAAGTCCAATACTAGATTCTTTGAAGATGAAATTTTATCTTAAGAACGGTTTTAATTATGAGATAGATATGTCAAATTAAATTTGTGTAGTCACTGAATCTTCTTTTGGCATGAATTTTTCAGGTGGTATCGGAATATCGGAAAAGAGGGGTGGAATTCTTACTCCAAGCAATTAACCACCCTACCTATCTGGAGGATGTGACTGGACTAACAGAGTTGAAGAATTCAGCTAATTCTTTTGAAGTAGACTGGGATATTGAAACCGATGACGATGAAGATTGTGTTGAAATCTGACAAGTTCCTCTCAGTTTAAGTTACTGCATTTTAAGTACCTCATAAATTGTACAAAACTAAGTTAAGGCAAGATATAATTCATTTATGTATTCAATCTTCTAATCAGAATTGGTTGTACAGCCTTTGTAAATTGAATTGTTCCTTTGAATTTGATGAACATTTGAGAACAGAAGTGCCTGAAATTTAAATTATATATTGATTAGTCAGTGAAGCTTAAATCCTTAGAAGAAAGAAGCTGACAACTTCAAGATTTGTTTGCCTAATTGATATTAAGATGGAATTAGATGAGTGAAGGTTGGTCTTTGAAGCCTTACTTGGGTTGGTCAAGCTTCATTATCATAACATTTAATTCTTCAAAAAAAAAAAAAAATCATAACATTTAAATTTTGAACCATATGAGTTTAAGGAAGAACAACAAAGTTGCAATCAATAATTTATGTATTAGGTATATAAAGCGTGGCTACCTAAGCAAAAAGCACCAGTGGTCTAGTGGTAGAATAGTACCCTGCCACGGTACAGACCCGGGTTCGATTCCCGGCTGGTGCATTTGTTTTTTGTTTTACTTCTTTGCTTCAGTATTGACTTGTTTATAATCAAACCAAAGGAGAATGTTTTTATATACAAAAACTGAATGTTTATTATTATTATTATTATTTTGGAAAAGGGAATGCTTATTACTCATTTCATTTCTATCATTTATATAAACCACCATTGCAGTCTTGGTTTACACCTCTTGTGTCTAGTGGCAGACCCAAAAATTTTAAACAGTTGGGGCACTTGAACAGAATAGCAATTATATAAAAAATACTGTAAAATTAAGATAAAAATAAAATGAGTATTTTTATTAAACAAAATTGAGTTTATATATATATATACATATATATATATATATATATATATATAAAGAAAAATTCATTGTATAACAAGTTTAGAGTATAAAATAAAACAAAAGAACGCTTACTCAATATGAACTAAATAATCTTATATTTAAAAAATAAATAAAAACAAAAAACACAATATTAATAAATAAATAATAACAAGAAAAACAACATAAATTGCAATCTAATTTTATAATACAAAATTTTGTTTTGTATTTATTATTAATTCACTTTAGATTTATACAAAATAATTGATTAATAAATATTACTAGATATGTTTTTGAATTTTTTATTCTTATAATTATTGGTAAATTATTGATTTATTGATTCTAAATAAATTAAAACTATAAAATAAAGAAAAATATTAAGGATAAAATAAAATGATTCATAATATAATAAATGAATTATATGTATACAATAAATTAAAATTTTGAGATTGAGTTTATTGATGGGATGTGTTAGGTATATCAAACTAAAATTATTAAAAATAATAAAAATTTAAAATAATAATATATAATTAAATTAAGTAACGATAAATTGAGGGTAGTTAAGAGATTTGAAAAGAAAAAGTGAATTGTTTTATTTTAGAAAAAATTAGAAATTTGAGAAATAAATTAGAAAAGATGGTAAAGTAAAAAGATATAAAAAATTGTTAAAATTAAGCTACATGAAAATAGAGGGACTTGGACCACCACCATCAATGTGGTTGGGACTTGGGAGTAACCCAACCAGCTGTGCTAACAGGTTACATTGTCATGATTACGTAAATTATTATATATATATATAATGAAATCATTTTTTTAAAAAAAATTTGAGGTTCAATCATACTAAACCTCAAAAATATACAATTTTGGATTTTAGGAATCATTAACTAGAATATTAATACTAAAATTTTTATAAGAATAATTGTATTTTAATAATGATAATGCTTGTCAGAACCCAAAATACTGACCTACTAATTGAAGTGTAGTACGTGGCCTTTTTTCTTTTATTTTTTACATTTATCTCCTTGCATCCTTTACAAATTGGGTCACGTATTACACTTCAATTGGTGTGTTAATATTTTGGGTGTTGACTGGTCAACACCAAAGTATTATACTTTCAATAAAAAGAGAAAAGGTTAACATGCTATGATAACAAGTATAGAAAAAAAAAAAAAAAAAAAATTCTGATAATAGTCGAAAAAGAACGAAGAAAAATATGGAAAATTAGAATGCCCCTTTCATTCCACACACTTTCAGGGTAGTGATTAAAGTTTTTAGAATTCAATGTCAATAAACTATTAAACTTGGCAAGGATTGCGGGTCAGCTAATTTGGTCATCTGTAGATTTTTTTTTCAAACACACAATCGAGTTATTTTTTTTTTCAATTTCAAACACACAAATGATGAGTCAAGTCAACTCCTCAGCCCTTGTACTTGGTTCAGCTGTCTGTCTTTGAATTGAAACACATTACATTATAGAACTTGATGAGAAGCTTCACACTACATAACAACAATGTAATATTACAACTTTACAAGGCAGGAAAGCAACAGTACACACCTGTGGACAAAGTCTGCCACTACTGCCGCCACCCACAAGGCCAAAATATATCATCCACAATATTGATAAATGATAATTATATTGTCTGTGTCCTTATTTGACATGAATGCAGATGTTGGTTGTCGTTGTGGACATTGAGCCCTCAGGCTTTATCTGTCACTGTTCCACCTCCCTGTGCTTATACAATATATATTAGTGGGGTGTCCATTTTGAGTTCCATTATTTGTTTTTTTCATCACAATTAATTATCCCACGTGTGGGTGATTAAGAGTACATCGAATTTGCCTTCTCTAGTCTCTACCTTATTAATTAGCTTCTTTGTGAGATTAGTGAAGGGCATTGCCATTGCCAATGGAGTACGTGATTTGAAATATATATATATATTTGCAAAAGATAGATCACGAGCTACCAATACAAGAGTTTCTTGTGAAGTTTGAATAATAAACACCTCAGTAGGCATTTATTTTTCAAGAGTTTCTTGATGATTTGACATTAATTCATTTTCACGTGAATGACGATTTTGAAGCAAGGAAAGTATATATATAGATATCATATTGTTATATTGTTATTAATAAGTAATCAAGAAAGCTACATATTTGACACAATCTGGTTGATCATATATATTTTACAAGTAGCAATTAATAGTTTTCTAACATTTGTCAATATAACTCTTGAAGTCTCAATTATGGTACACCTCATATAAGCACCTATTTAAAGTTTTAAACACTTATTTGATGCATAAACCACAACTACGTACACATTTGAGGTACGGTTTTCACATTTGAGATATATAAATAATTGAAATATCACAAATCACATAAGTTTTGAAGATGGATAAATTTTTTAGTGGAATATGACATGGAAAAAATGCATTGTCATCCGGGGACCCCGGTAATTAATGCTATTCCACCAATTTTGAAATTTCAAACAAAATTGCGTAGGCCGTAGAGAAGAAAGAGAAGAGAAGAGGACTAAAATGTCAATTTTGATTAGCCTAAAGTGCTGCACTAACAAACATTGTGCCAATTGAATTCTTGAACTATCACATGGTAGGCAGGATTACTAGATTTTGAACTATCTTTTGAAGATAGGAAGGTATATTTAGCAGGTTTCAGGTTTTAAATCTCTTTTGATGTTTGATTATTATACATGATAATTGCTTTAAAAAGAATTGTCAGGTCTAATGGTCTAATAATCTAGGATCCTGTACGAAAAAAAAATAAAAAATAATGTGTGGGATCCCTCACATATAAATTGTTTATTTAAAAAAAAATATACGGTTAAAATATTATATATATATCATATTTGATTTTATCCTTTACTTTGAAAATTAAAAGTTTGAATTTAGATTACAAATCAAACATGATAAACTGCCAGCCAAAACAAATTAAAATTCGTTGTAACATAGCCGGAGCCACATAAATAGGAACTAATTAATAACGAATTATCTTCTGTACATTCTGTACATGAAGCTCTTGATCATCATTCCAATTTTATCTCTTCAGAGAGTACTTTGTGTTTGAATTGGAGTCTTGTCGATTCATTAACAGACAATTGGAGTCTGCAGTAGCTTGATTTGTCCATCAATATTATTGGTCCAAGGTAACTGTGTTTTACAATTTTCTTGTTGGTTTCTGCTAGATATATATGATGATCCTCAGCTCTTACAAGTAATAATATGATCGACAGGAGTGTCTGTCGATGAGAGGGCATTTCATCTAATTCTATAACATTTCGATCGAAGGCCATATACAACAAAATTCTTTGTCCGGTAAGTTTCTATATGCTTTAATTAGTTCAATTGCTTAATCGTTTAAACATTAATAAGTGATTCTATATATACGTTGTGAGAAATGCATGCCTTTGTATGAATACGGCAGGATTCAAGTGTACGTGGGATCCCGACATTATAACTTTACAAAATGAAAGGTATAGAATCCTAACTTTGTAATGTTATAAAGTGAACTCTAACGTTATAGTGTTGAATCCTGCATGACCGGATCCCACACCAGATGAGTCATGCATCTATATATTGAATATCGATAGATAAACAATTGCTGGTAATTTATTTAATGCATTTTTTTTTTAATGTAGATTAGATATTCATGTTTTGTGATCAAACAAGGATCAAGTTTAGTTAGATAAGTCTCGGAAAACGCAAAATAGTATACGATAAGCACAAGCTTTCCATGTCCACCACAATTCCTTCTGTTTCAAGTTTATGGCCAATGGAGAAATACAATAATTTCTGTTTGATGCATTTATTGTTTTGTTCTATTTTTCAGTAGAACTTTTTTAACTATAATTGTTGATGAACATATTTACATTTTCACGGCATATTATTGATTAATTATAGATGATTGGGAACTATGTAGCTAGTTCAGTTGATAATTAAGATTATTAGTTACATTAGTTTTAAAAAAACAAGTAATATATATATATGGGATTTTCATTTTTAAAATAAAATAAAAGTGAATTCAAACAATTAGAAAAAGAAAAAGAAATTGTCATTTTAAAATAAATCTAGTTATTTTAAGCATTAATTAAATGGAAAAAATGTTTAATATCATCTTATTCGTGATCTTCCTATGTGTAATGATGAATATAAACCAATGAAATTTCCCATGTGAAAATATTAGCCAAAGTGCGAAACTCACATTAGTTAGTCAAGAAAATGCTAAACTCAATTTATCTTTTGATCACCTATGTTGGGTAAAATTCGGTAAACATTTTACGACTCTAAAGAAAATCATAGAATAGTAGTTCTAAAATAAATAAATAAAATCATAGAAACCTATTACCCACATGCCCATTGTATTACTTAAACATTTGGTTAATTTGGGTTAGTAAACCTAATATATAATAAATGGATTGAAATTCTCTATTGAGTTGAACTTTATACCAACAATTTGGTAACATTTGTAATCGGTAGCTATAATTTTTAGTTATTTTTTTTTTATATTTTTAAATAACCTCTTCATTTGATTTATTCTAGCAATAATAAAATTACAAACCGCCACATAATTTGCTCTTTAGACAAGAATTTCGTACTATAAAAATTGTTTATTCTTTGTCTACTCCATGCCCATTAGTTGTTATTAATGTGATCATACCATAAAATTATAAAATTGAAATATATAATTTTTGTATTTCTAAAAAAATATATATATATTTATATATTATCACAACACCGTTGCAGCAGATTAGGTATTGTCGCCAAACGATTAAAAGAAAATAATACATTTAAATATGATTATGCATTGACCTAAAAGACCCGAATTCACTGCATGAGTGCCACGTGTACATAAATCTTATGAGAAAATCGAGGGTGATGCTTTTCCCTGAATCCCACACTGTCTTTAATGGGTGGCTCAAAATTCAGAGTAAAAACACAGTGCTTGGCTGCTTTGCTTAACGATTAAAACATTTTTTATTTATTTGATTTTCTACTCATATGATCTTTTTTCTGATTTTTATAAAGCATGTGATTGGTTATTGATAAAGTGGTCGTGGAAAAAACCAATCACATCTTAATTATACATTCATTGTAATACTTTAGTGTCATGAAATTAGATGAAATTAGGAAAAAGATAAGATCGGTAGATGATCCAATTTTTTTTTTCTTTACCAACATATACATAGTTAGTGGAGTCATATTAGTTGTCTGATTTTGCTTCATCCAAGAAGCTACCCAAAAATGGAGTTGGTACTAACTAGATATATAGGCCCCATTAGTACCACTAACTTTTAGCCCTAATTAGATGATATGATTAACCAAATTTTCTCCATGGAAAAACTTCAACATCCACCCTATTATTATGTTAAAAGGGGAATTATAAAACCTGAGATTTGACCATTTTTCAAAAATAAATTATTGAATTCAAATTCAAATGAAACTTGTATAACAAAATGATTTTAAATTTAGTTGAAAATAACCTATATAGAAGAGTTTCCGAATAAATTCAAATCCAGAGAGTTGCTATTATTATTTTAAAGAAAAAAAAAATGTTAAAACTAAGTGGTTCATAAAAATCTCCTTATGATGCTCATATGATATTCCTTTTTTTTTTTTTTTTTGAAAGAGAACTTCATTAATCAACCACCCACAGAAGGAGTGGACTCCAAACAAACAATAGACTCCAAAAAAGGAGGACAAACCTCCAAACAAGACAAGTTCGAAAAAGAATTAAGGGCCAGTTTGGCCAACAAATGAGCTGCAAAATTAGCAGACCTCGGCACAAAAGAGCTCATATGATATTCATTTAGTTTGATAATATAGAAATATATCAAAAACTATCATATAAAATGATATATTCATTTAATATAATCTTTTGTATATATATACAAGTTCATAAATAGTTAATATAATCTTTTGCTAATATAAATAGTTAAGATATTAATCAGATGATTAAGTGTGAAAAATTCTAATTAGATGATCAATACTATGTCTACATCATATGCTATAAGACACCAAGAACTGTCTAAAAAAGGGTATTCATGAAATTAATTAAATGTGTATCCAATACACTTCAATCAAATAGATGATGATGTCATGATGCAATGCATCCTTCAAATTATTTTCATTCTATGTTAGGCAAATGGCATCTCAGTAATAAAACTGTTGACACATGGGCAAAATGGGTAATTGCCAAGAGGGAGGGAGAGAGAGGAATAATCTAGTGTGTGTTTTGTTAAATAAATATCTTACACCATCTCTCTCACTCTTTCTGTGTTTAAAAGAGACAACACTGTTCCTCTGCATGTGCTTCTTGCTTTCTCTCTGTTTTTTTTTTTCTCTTTCTCTCTCTAAACTTTCAAAAGAGAGTAGTATTATATAAAGAAAACAAACCCATCAACAGTCTCTCTCTCTCTCTCTCTCTCTCTCTCTCTGTGAATATGTCTCCTACACAGACACAAAACATGTCCAGTTCATCTTCATCATTATCATCATCATCTGCTTGGTTGCTTTCTTACATAAAACTTCGATTCTTTTCTCGTATACGTCGATTCTTGCAATCTAAAACTGCTCGAAAACGATGCACAGAGTCCAAAACTGGTATCATCCAGCAGCAACTGGAAGAAACAGAGCAGGAGGAGGAGGAGGTCATCAAAATAATGGAGAAACAGAGCGAGGTCGACGATGATTGTGTGGTGTTGCAAAAATCAGTGAAGAGGCTTCATTTCGGGAGCTGGGAAGAGAAGGAGATGGCTGCTATGGAGATTCAAAGACTCGCTAAACAAGATGTCAAGATTAAGAAGTTGATGGCGGAACTCGGGGTCATACATATGTTGGTCTCCATGGCGGCTACTGAGGTGGTCGGTCGCCGGCGGACGGCGGTCAAGGCCTTGATCGAGCTTGCTAATGGCACTTACACGTAAGTTTTTTTTTTTTTTTTTTTTTTTTATTCTATCTATTATATATCGATTTTCTTTTGGTTTCATTTCTAGAATTTTCAATACTTGATTAGTCTCTCTAATGATTTATCTTCTATTGCATGCAAGAATAATTCAATTTTGTTTTTAATGTTGTGATTTTAATTAAGTGTTTTAATCGATAAATTATATATATATATATATATATATATATATATATATATAAGTTTAGAAAAACAATGAAGTGTAGATCTCAATGAATTTAAGTTGTGTATTACTTAATTATTTCCTCGAATAGATGATTAGTATTACGATTTGTTTTTTTTTAGTAAACATGGCATGCATTTTGAGAATACGACTCCACTTTGAGTACATATGTAGTGGCCTAGTGGGGTTGACAATTGACAAGTACCTGCCAACCTTTAACCTCAAAAACAAAATAAAGCTTATCTATCTCTTGCGATAAATGTTTTAATACGTTCGGCTTATATTACGCTTACCACTCATTTTATATCATGTGGTATGAGTTACTAATTATATGGAATATCATGTCATGTGATATGATGTGAGTGAAAAATGTTACGTTAGCCAAACCGAAACATTTTTCTTTCTCAAAGGGGGTTCTGGGTGTGAACGTTTATTAGGTTTCAATGGAGTTTGAAATAATGAAGATTTGTTTTTGATTTTTTTAGGTCATGTATAGTTGATTGGGTGATAAGGAACTAGGGGACCCATATAGTTGATCTATTAAATTCATTATAATGAAACCACCGTACCCTATGGTTGATTTTATTAAGAATTATATCGTACTATGTATAAATCATATAAATTTATATTGTGCTCGAATAACCAACGTTGAATTATATATATATTTTTTAATTTTATAGGTCCTAATTCAGCTACTTGAATTAATTTACATTGAAATTAATCTGAGTGGAGCCCTTTTAATCTGGACTACGGCATTATTTGACTTTCTATAGATATTGTTCTTGTGGGTAGTTGTCTTGTTTGATCTATCTTTGTCATTCTAATTTGGACCCCATATTCTATCTTTTTGACTGATAATCATATTACACTCTTTTCAAATTAATTATGGATTAAGGAAAGTTAATTAGAAAAAGATGACCCTCCTTTTGTTGAGAAAAACTTCGATATGTTTGGCGTATATGTTTAATTTATTCTAATCGTATTGTGTGATTGATTATTCATATCACATGTCATGATTTAAATGTAATAAACCGTAAACCCGACACATTAAAGCATTTATCTTTCCTCTTAAAAATTAAGTATAGTGATTAGTGAGTAGTGACCAAGAACATCGTTGGAGTTAGATATATTTTGGGTTTCAAGTATGCTATAAAGATTCATTTGGAATATTTTGAGAGTACATTTTTTTTTAAATTATTAGTAGCGCTTTTTCCCTACAAAAATACTTAAAAGACAGCACTTGTTACATGTATCTTAAAAAAAAACAAAAAACATTCAAAGTATTATCTTTGAATTTAAGGAACACCCCATGTTTTTTTAGGCTTTATATGTTCTCTATGAAGATTTTAGAACAAGATATCCATGTTTGGCTTTCTTCACTATATAAATCTTTAATGAAAAATAGAACGTTCAAATTTAATTCCTACGAAGCAACCCGGAAGAACTGAAAAGATTAGCTGTGTCCCTTGTTGCCTAACACACTTAGCTAACACTAATTATTTAGCAAAATGAATGCATATATATGCTCCCTTGAATCAGCAGACCGCAAGGTGCGCTGCTTGTCCACTAAGCACCATTAATTGTTAATATTGGAGTCAGAGGGACAATTATGTTAGTTAAGTGGTACTTTGTCTCTCTAATAAGAAATTCAATTAAATCCAGCCCACACCATATATACTTTGCAGTTGATCAGATTCCACATGATCTTCATTTCAACTTTAAATAATTCATTTGTTGACTTTCCCCTTACCACACAGATCTAAATCTTAGAATCTCATTGACTTCTCTCTCCATGCCACAAAGTCATTTAAACTTTAAATAATATCCAATAATGGAATACTTTATGGTTCATTATTGACTGGAAATTTGTTTGTTTTTTACTCTTGTAAATTTAGTCAAACTATTTTGTGCTTCTCTTCCTAATTTTTTCACATATATTTTTGTTCTTGCTACAGGACCAAGGCACTGATGGTGGAGGCAGGAATTCTGTCAAAACTACCAAATGTTGAGACAGTAGATGAATCAACAAGGCATGAATTTGCTGAGCTGCTACTGTCGTTGTCTACGCTAGCGAATACACAATTCCCCGTTTCATCATCCGAAATTCTACCGTTTCTAGTTGGTATTCTTGAATCAGCTGGATCAAGTGTTGAAACTAAAGAGTTGTGTATAGGAACATTATATAACCTCTCTGCAGTGCTTGACAATGCAGGACCATTGGTCTCTAATGGGGTAGTACAAACTCTCTTGAAGCTCTCTTCTATAAAGGAAGTACACTCTGAGAAGTCACTTGCAACATTAGGGAACTTAGTGGTAACATTGATGGGAAAAAAAGCTATGGAGGACAGTCCAATGGTTCCGGGGAGTTTGATCGAGATTTTGACATGGGAAGATAACCCCAAATGCCAAGAATTGTCAGCATACATTCTAATGATCTTGGCTCATCAAAGCTCGGCACAAAGGGAAAAAATGGCTAAGTCAGGAATCGTGCAAGTAATTCTTGAGGTCGCATTGTTGGGGAGCCCTCTAGCACAGAAGAGAGCATTGAAATTGTTACAATGGTTTAAAGATGAAAGGCAAGTTAGGATAGGGCCTCATTCAGGGCCACAGACAGGGAGGTTAGCGATGGGATCGCCTGTGAATCCGAGGGAAGCACAAGAAGGAAAGAAAATGATGAAGAATTTGGTGAAACAAAGTTTGAATAAGAACATGGAAATTATAACTAGAAGAGCTAATGCATGTGATGATTCTTCAAAGCTCAAGGCATTAGTAATTAGTACAAGTTCTAAGAGCTTGCCTTATTGATCATCAAGATTTACAGCACTACATTTGATGATGAAAATTTTTCTGTGGTGATGGTAATTGTAGATTGTGGAAGAAGTTTCTTCTGAGAGTGCAATTGATTCTTGTGCAGTAAGTAACTAAGCTGATGACAATTTGTATATCATGATTCATGAGCAATAAATATATATACCAACAAATTTTTAAGTTGGGGGGAAGCAATGGATATTTCCCCTTTGATACATGAAAGTAGCTCCAATGTCAGCATGGACACAAAACTTAAAAATAAAATTCAAAATATCCATAATAAAGTCATTTTTCGAGTAGCCCTCCCTCTCACAAAAAAAAAAAAAGAAGAAGAAAAAAGTCGTTTTAACTGCAAAAATATTATTGCTTCTTAAGTTATTAAATTAGTGAGAAAAGTCAAATGGGGCAAATTAATTAGGGCCATTTTCACAATAGAGTATTTGCTTAATTCGAATCATAGAAGCCCATGATACAAAGAAGTGAAACTTAATTCCTGATTTGTGTATTTACTAAACCAGTTGGAAATCAAATTATGTGAATCCCACATATATAAATCGGGACTTAAGCAATCAAGTTCAATCCTTTTTAGAAATCTAGCCAGTGAAGCACAATTTGAGCCCAAGTTGGATTTAACACAATTAAGACAGGCCCAAGTTGGATTTAATGGCGTGTTTACTAATCAGGAATTCCATTCAGGGAAAGGGAATTAAGTTCCTAATTTTGAATTCTAGTGTTTACTAATGTTTTGAGGAATTAAGTTCTGTGGGCCCCATACACAAATCAAGAATTAAGTTCCTGAAAGAAAGGGAACTTAATTCCTCTCACTCACCCTAGGAATTAAGTTCCCTTTCCTGATTACAAGTTGAATTCATATATTTTTACTAAAATATCCTACATAAAATTAATAAATAAATAAAAAACCACAATTGAATGCCTTTGAATTTGTTAAGTGTGTGTGTGTATATATATATATATATATAAATGATTTTATTAGGAAAATAGTAAGTTTGATAAAAAAAAAAAAATATACCGAACTGCGACAAAAAAATAAAAATAAAATTTTGAACATAAAGTCATAAACTAGTTTCTTGCATAAGTGGCCATATATATCAATTTTTAAAGGATATATAGAGAGAGAGAGAGAGAGAGAGAGAGAGAGAGAGAGAGAGAGAGAGAGAGAGAGAGAGAGAGAGAGAGAGCTATATTTTGTATATATGAGGGTATTTTTGTAATCAACTTTGTATAAATTTGATTCTATTTCCAATTCTTTAAAATTAGTAAACATTGGAATGAAATTTAGTAATCTAATTCCGATTCCTCTCCATTCCCTTTACAATGGAACTTGATTCCAATTATTTTCATTCATGATTAGTAAACGCGCCCTAAAAGCATCTCCAACCATACTCCTTAAAGCCATTCCTTAACCAAAATAGTTAGTGGGGATGTTTTTTTTGTACTCTAACCACTCCATATAGGAATGGTAATGGACCGGGTTCGGACGGGTTTGGAAAAAACCAAACCCAAACCCGTGAAAGAAAATGACATCCAAACCCATCCACAAACCCACGAAATGTAGCGGGTTCGGGTTCGGGTTTCATCCGCGGATTTAAGCAACATCCAGACTCACCCATGAACCCGCGAACTTTAGAGGATTTGTGGATGGGAGTGGCATCTGTGGACCCGTGAACCCATGAACATTTATCATTTAAAGCTTAAAAGTATAAATAGCTTAAAAAATAAATAAATAAATAAATAAATGTAGTTCAAGTTCTAAAATTCTAATATAAGTACATAATCCGTAAATTCAAGTTCTGAATTCTAACACAACACAAGTCTATAATCCATAAGTTCAAAATATTAAAATTACACACAAACACAAATAAATAAAACACACAATATTAAAATTACACACACACACACACACACACACATAATAACGGGTTCATGGGTTTGGTTATGGTTTTTTTTTTTCTAAATCCATACCCGAACCCGAACCCGTGACGGGTACAATTTTCAAACCCAAACCTGCCTACGGGTACAATTATCCCAACCCAAACCCTCTTTAAGCGGGTTGGGTTCGGATGGGTCCCACATGTTTGGGTTTAATTGCCATCCCTAACTCCCTAAGAGTATCTCTAACCATGCTCTCTAAATTTTAGCTATTTTAGTTGAAAAAACTATTTTAGCTAGCAACTCACTCCAACCATCCTCTCTATTATAGTTAGTAATTAATATTTTAATATTTTTTGAATTTAAAATATAAATAAATTTATTTTCTTTTAAATTGTAAAAATAAGAGAGAGAAGATAAATCAATTTAAAAATATTAAAAAATAAAATAAAATAAAATAAAAGAGAGAAGATAGGGAGCTTGAAATGGCTCCCTATATTTGGAGAGCCTTTTTATGGTTCTCTAAAATAAGGAGCCAGGGCATCTCCAAGGGGGCTTCCTAAACTTCCTCCTTAGCTAAAATAGCTAGTGGGGATGGTTTTATAGCACTTCAAGGGGCTCCCTAAATGACTCCCTATTTTAGAGAACCACTAAGAGGCCCTCCAAATGTAGAGAGCCATTTCAAGCTTCTTATCTTCTCTCTCTTATTTTTTTTAATATTTTTAAGTTGATTTATCTTCTCTCTCTTATTTTTATAATTTAAAACAAAATAAATTTATTTATATTTTAAATTCAAAAAAATATTAAAATATTAATGACTTTGGAGTGAGTTACTAACTAAAATAGCTAAAATTTAGCAAAACTTTAGAGAGCATGATTGGAAATGCTCTTAGGGAGCCCCTTGGAGTGCTTTAAAACCATCCCCACTAGCTATTTTAGCTAAGGAGGGGGTTTAGGGAGCCCCATTGGAGATGATTTGAGCTGAGGAGGGGGTTTAGGGAGCCCCATTGGAGATAATCTTATGGCTCCCTATTTTAGAGAACTATCAAGGCACTTTCCAAATGTTGAGAACCATTCCTTGTTAGCTATTTTCTCTCTCCTATTATTTTATTATTTTTAAACTAATTTTCTTATTGAAAAAATGATGTCAATTTTGAAACAAAATAAATTTATTTATATTTAAATTTAAAAATATTAAAATATTAATGACTAGCTATAATCGGAAAGACGGTTGGAGATGCTCTAAAAGAGTAATGTTTGTCCTTTGCAAAACTTCTTAAAGAACCAAAACTCATTATTATTAAATATCAAATGACGAAATATTTACAATACATCAATATATTGTTTATAATATATATTTTTTTTGTTTTATTATTAACAGTTCAGCCTATAAAAGAGTTTGTTGAAGCCAAATTTTTACAAATAAGAAAATAATAATACTTTTTATAAAAAAAAAAAAAAAAAGAAGAAAGAAAATAATAATAAAGAAATTGTGATTCCCTCCTTATTGCAGAACAGAACATACCAAAACAAAGTAAAAGTCTTCTTCACTGTCAACTCTCCCGTACGTGACTACGTGTCCTTCTCTTTTCACTATTCGTCCAAATATAATTTCTTTTTTATGCAGTTTTGTATTTACTCTCCAGTCTCCTCCCACTAGTCACTACTCGTCCAAAAATACAATATTTTTCAGGTTTTAGTTTCTGGGTATTTGTTCTTCTAACAGGCAAGTTATGCAGACACTTCAAGTTTAAGTTTTTTTTTTTTTTGGTTCATAATTCTGTTTTGTTTATGTGGTAGTTTTTTTTTTTTTTTTTCCTCTCTTTTTGGTACTTGACATGGATAATTGTTGAAGTTGTTTGATCATATGAAATTTTTGGGTTTTCTGCTTTTGTGTATATATGTGCATAATTTGGCTTCTTTCTATGTTAGTTTTTGCTTCTTTATCAATGACTAACAAGGTTCGTTGATCATAGTCAATTTTTTTTTTTTGTAATTTTGATCAATGCTTCTGCTTTATATCGATGAATGATCATGTAAATTTTATTTATTTTTTCATTCTTCTGTTCAGAAATTTAGGAAGAGAAGGAAATAAAATTTTGAGTGGATTGATTTTCACAAATCAGGACTTATTAAGTTGATTATCTTTATTAATTTGAACCCACTGTTGCAATTACTAGAGACTAGAAGCAATAATTTAGATGATCAGCTTGTACTGTGTGGAATTATATCATATAGAATTTGGGTTTATGCAGGCACTGAAGAAAAAAACAGTTTTTGTGGTGACTATGGTAATATAATTACAATGTATGTAATTTTACAATTTGGTGTTCAGGCCTTTTCAAAAGTTGAATTAATTGGTTGTGAATTTTAATGTATTGTTTTATAATCTTTTTCGCCCTAGCTAGGCGATGATAATCCGGCCAGATTTAAAATATTTGCTACTGTATTTCCTCAAGTTGTTACTGTTTACTGATCTGAATGATTATAGCTGCTTATAACTCTGTCGGGGAGGTGAAGCGCTTACATTCTTCTTCTGTATCAGGCAGGTAGAGTGTCGTTGATCGCGTTCAATATGGATGGTGGAGGTGAAGGTACATCATGGGTTGATAACATATTTCGGAAGGTTGAAACTTTGTGCTGCGAAGCGGATGAGGTCATCATGAAGGTATTGTCTGAAGTTTCTCTCCATTCTTCTTTCGAATAATTGAATTATTCATGAGATTGTTGTGTATAATGTTGCCCCATTCCACTGAGTTGTTGCTATGCCTGTAGTTTAGCTACTTCCCATGTTGTAATAATCTTGTTGTATTCTGGACAGGAAATAGGACATGTTGAAAACCAATTGGCGTCTTTCGGTGCCAATGTTGCGGAAATTTGCTCAAATTTTAAAGAAGATGTCTCTCATTTATTTGATGAAGAAACAGACTCTGACATTGATATTGTGGACTATGGTACTTTGAATGTGGGTATTGATGAAGACAATTACATTAAGGAATCATGTGATGCAAATAAATCTCTCAGCTCATCTTCTGTGGAATCTACTGAGGAAGTTCAGTTAGATTCATCTGTGGAGCAGAATGCTAATAGAACTAAAACTTTTGAGAAATTGGAGGTGAGTGACAACGAAATTCATGTTCATGTTGAGCAACTTCAGGATGAGGTTTCAGATGTGGTTTCGGAAACAGAAGAGATTAAGAACCTTGTAGATGCATCTACTATTTATACTAGTACCATGCGGTCTTCTGATTCTGTTAATGCAATTGAATCCTGCGAAATTGAGGTTGTGGATACTGAAGTCACTCCTGCCGATGCCTCAACAAAATCAGTCGGTAAGTATTATTTCGTAATGTCACCTTGTTTGTTTGTTTGTTCTTTCGCCTGCTTCCCTGTTCGTTACTTACAAATTATTTGACGACATCTTTAACCGAGCATTCTTGACATGTGCTTGAGCCGCGTCTTCCTGAAACTATAGTCTTATAACTTGCTTCTTTTTATGGTTCCGTTGTACTTGTGTATTTTCATGTAATACGAACACCTTTTTCCGGGTGTTTTGCTCTTTCTATTATGATCTAATTTGAAATTTAGCTGATCATAGTGAGTGATAGAAGAAAAGATAGGCACTCTGATACAATTATATGTGTATAACATATTAACATTCTACATTGTTGCAGATGACTTTACTGCAGAAGAGATCATGAAGAATGAACTTTCTTCTATCAAGCAGTTGACAGAAACTAAAAAACTTATTGATGAGGTAAGACTCTTTCTTTTTATAGCAACTTTTTTGTCTAATTTTGTTTCTAGGGATTCATGAAAATATTTAGTTATATTAATTTACTACATTATATATTTTCATTTATTTCTTGTTTCTTCTAGGAAAGGAAAAAAACCGAAAAAACTGAATACACGACAGATTGCATTGTGGAGAAAACTTACGAAGGAAAATGCTCGTCCTCAATTGTCCGAAAAATCAGAAACCGATTATGAACATGAATCAGATTGGGTGATTCAAAAATCAGAAGAATCAGAAACAGATCAAGACTCTGACTGGGTGATTGTTTAGTTAAATTAAAGTTAATCCAGTTAAGTTGGTAATTAAAGTTTTTTTTTTTTTGTTTTTTGTTAACCCCTAACTGGATAGATTTTAAATATTTTGATTTAAAGAAGGCACATATGCTAATGCTGTCCGTCTATATGAGTAGTAGTATAAGGATTTTGAATATTTTGAGTTGGATTACTTTATATATGAATCGCGATTTGCTGTTTATCAATGTTTTGGAAAATCGATTAAACGATCATAACAAACCTTAATCGACCTTTGCTCAATTCCGTGTGTTTTCTTATTTTCTATTTATTTTTGAATGAAACTCTCTTCAATTAAGAATTTAAGAATATCAACCACTCGTAACGTTCTTTAAACTCCATTTCCGACCTTATGTATCTTCTTCGGTTTACAAAAACCGTTTAGATACCCTAATCCGACACTAACTGACAAGAGGTTAAACCTGCAATTTTTCTAATTTTTGGTTAAATTTAGACTGAAATTCAATTTAGAGTAATATTCAAACTCCATTTGCAGTGTTTCTCTAACTTCTTAGCTTTTGGAAAATTGATTGAACAATCATAGCAAACACTAATCGCATTAAGATTATTTTCTTATTTTCGGTTTATTTTTGAATTAAACACTCTTCAATTAAGATTATCAACCACTTATACTGTTCTTCCAACTCCATTTCCGGCCTTATGTAATTTCATAGATTTATAAAATTTTTAACGTCCCTAACCGACACCAATCGACGCCAATCAATACTAATTAACAGTAGGTCAAATCTGATTAGTGGTATTTGAACCTATTATATTATCCGGTTGAATGATTGGCCTTCACCATTAAACCACATTGTTGAGTCTTGGATAAAATTATATCAATTGAAATCTATCAAAACGAGTGGCCTAAACTAGGCTACAAAATAAAAACAAAAACTCCAATTTTATGGAGTCTATTTTTGCTCACCCCCCTTCAAAGGGGTGCTTACCCCCATCCCCAACACATGACATGTGTCAAGGGAGGGGGTATTTTTGTCCAAACACATTGTAAGCGGGTAAACAAAAGTAATCTCAATTTTATGATTGACGGCCACGCCACGTGCGCATACTAACGGGCCCATAAGCTGATGTGGACAGTGAAACCATTAAACCAATAACAGAAAGAGTAATATTAGAGGACCCAAAAAATCAACCCAAATTTTGGACCCAAACCCATGTGGCATACATCAAACACAACATGGACCCACGTCACTTTTTCCAAGATCCCGTGTGATGTGTGCCACATGGGTTTGAGTCCAAAATTTGGGTTGGTTTTTTGGGTCCCATAGCATTACTCTAACAGAAACACTCGTAATTCGTACGGTGAAAAAGGAAAGCGAAGAGAAAATCGAGTGAGGTCCGTTCGGGGTTGTTGGTGACTTCGCTGTTGCGGGAAAATGGCGGATACATTATTGGGCCCCTCCTTTTCTTCTGGTAATATTATTTTCACATCTCCTCTACTCGTCAAAAAATTCCATTTCCGTTCCTCAAAATCACTCTCAATGTCTGCAATTCACTGCCATTGTTTCTCCGATTCAAATCCCAACCCTACCCGTCCCTCGCTCCTCGTCTTCTCAGGTTCCTCCTTTTTGTTTTCTCTGCAATTTCACCGATTCGAGGTTCACTTCACTGATTGAGATATCAACTGCTTTTTTTTTTTTTTTAATAGGTGGTACTGCGTTCAACGGCGTCGTAGAGGAACTGAAGAAGTTAACCACACGTGTCGCGCACGTGCTTCCTGTTTCCGACGACGGTGGAAGTACGGCCGAAATTGTTCGCGTCCTCGGTAATTGTTTTTTTTCTGCCGAGACAGAATTTGTAGTTTGTTGTTTCTCGGTCGATGAAATTTGTTGTGGATGTGTTTTAAAGGTGGTCCGGCCGTCGGAGATATACGGTCCAGATGTTTGAGGTTATCGGACCAGAGTTCTTCTGAGGCTCTTGCGGTTAGGAAGTTGCTTGGTCATCGTTTGCCTCTTGATCCACAACAAGCCAAATCAGAGTGGTAATGTTATTTAACATGTTTTGTAATTGTAGCTTTGTTTGGTCAAAGCAATTTGCTAATGTGTTGAATTTGTTGAAATACGATTGTTATACTAATTGCTATTAGACAGCCTTGGTGATTTGTTTATGTATGCTCACACTTCACTTTAAACTTAAAAATGAGATGATGTTATAGGCATTTGCAATTGAGCTGTTTTTGTTGTGGTTATTTTTGAATTAATTTGGTCGTGTGAATGAAATAATTAATATGATGCCATTTTGTTAACTTGATATTCTTAATCTGTGTTATTTACTTGGTAGGTGTTACTATGGTGGGGGTATTGAGTAATACTATGAGTTGAGAATTTGGCAGGTACAATATAGCAGAAGGAGAGCATCCTCTGTGGAAAGGTGTATCAAGACCCTACAGGGAAACGATTCGAGCATTTCTTGCTTATTTCCAAAATGAGGTATGCTGTTCTGGATTACTTTCTACTTCAACACGCCAATATCCATTTTATGTGTCTTCCGATGCCGCCTTTTAAGACACGTGCATAATTTCCTTTAAGTCGTAACATAGAGCTTGTACTTCCAAGTGTAGTTATTAAATAGCTTGTTGTGTTAATGTTCGGTTTGTATCAAATATATTTTCTATATTCAGAGACACACTTTTTACTTTTTAACCACTTTAGAGGAATTTATATGTGATAAATTTCTGTCAAAGCTTAAGCAGAGAATTATTCATTCCTTCAAATATAACTGTTCCTATGCGATACTTACCTACTCGTGTGCAAACTTTACTTTGTGTTCATTTATTCAATATTATAGACATGTTGATGTTCTGTTTTTCTCTATTAAAACTGCATTCAGATATTTATTATTTAAGTGCCTTTTGGAACTCTTTTAAGAGCTCAGTTTATAATTAACAACGTTTTGTGGATACAGATCCTCCGACGGCCCAATGAATCATTTTGTTTTAGTAATGGCAGGTATTTTTTTTTTTCTTACTTTATGTCAGTCCTTTCAAAGTTGGCTTCTATCTTGTTTTTTCCTTGGAGCATGCTTTATTTTGGAATTTCTGGTGGTTGTGCCTTTAGATTGTAATGGTAGAAAAGGTTTCCTATTTCTATAACTCATTCTGAGTGGTTGTGTTTATGTACACATTTAAGAAGGCACTTGCATTAGTATGCTTGCTTACATTGGGTTAGTTTGTGAATGATAGGGTGATGTAGGGCAAAAGGTGCAAATCTTCTTTCAGTGTGTTTTCTTATTAGTCTTAAGGGCCAAGTGGTGTAGGACAGAAAGGAGAGGAGTAAACAATAGGAAAAAGATAGAAACATATTTGGAAGAGGAAAAGCACATAATTTAGATAGTGTATGTAGAACACTACTTCCGTACTTCTATGATTAGTCAAGTATGCTAAAACAATAAGCTATTAATAGTACCCATATCATAAACAGTAAGGAAGTTATAATCTATGCTTAGTAAATTAAAAGTAATCTTCTTCTAATAAGACAAACCCAAACTATCACAAATATGGAATAATCACAAGTTTCCCAAACAAAACAATAACCAAAACAATAGTTTAAATAGATTAGATTGTGAATGATGCTGTAATCCAACAGAAGAGGATCAAGGGGTCTAATCTCCTCAAGAAGACACTAGACTAACAATCAAATGCCTCAACTCAACAGATTTTTTTGTCTATCCTTTTTTTTTAAATTTATTATTATAATTACTACACAATAGGATGCTATTTATCCATATCAATTTAACAGTAAAAATACATTCAGCACTGTTTTGTAAGGTTTTTAGTATCTTTCATTTCTTTCTTGGTTGTTGATTATACCCTTAACTTTATTTATCCTTTTTTTTTTTTGTCGTTATTTGCTCAGTTGCAATAAACTAATTCACTTTCTTTTATGTAAATGTTACCCGAGGCTGTACTGATACAAAGTTGTCTTGTCATTGTTCATTTGATAAAACCTGACGTTATCATAATTTAACTGATACCTGTCATTTTTGCAGCATTGGGAATTTCTTCTTTGCAGGAGCTCGCATATTTTTTCAGTCATTAGATGCTGCAATATTTTTATTTTCACGTGTTTCAGATATTCCCTCTGAAAGTCTTGTTCTCCCGGTGATCTCCACGAATGATAGACTCACATTAGGATGTGAACTCTGGGTATGACTGTCAGTTAATATTTTGACATTTGTTATGTTGGTACAGTGTCATTTCATCATTATGATTTTTTCAATTCTCTTATCATTTTCTTTGTGCAATTGACTTCTAGGACGGGACTGTAATAAGAGGCCAGAATGAAATTTCCCATCCAACCAATGCATTCATGGAACCTGTAAAAAAGGTATGCCATCACCATGGTTATACTGGGAAGTCCACATTGTTCATTTCTGTCAGATTTTTTCAGATTGCATAACTTATAAACTAAGAATGTTCAGAAAATAATACTACTATCTCGCCTTGTGGTGGTGGTGTGACATTACGGTAGCCCTAGTTGTGTGTTATTATGTTGGTATCAGTATTATTGTATTGGTACAACATGGTGGTAGTCATGAAATGGTCAAAAATCCATGTTGATTCGAATTCACTACGAAGTTAAAATTTGTAATTTTCATTTTTGTCATCCAAATTATTGATTTGAATTTTTATGATGTTGGGACTTTAAATCTATATGCACTTGACTGAGGCAAAACTGGTGTTTGACTGGGGAAACTTTTTAGTAAATGAGATTTTATTTTATTTTTTTGACATTGTTTTGGTAACTTTCTTTTTGAATTCCTTAGGAAATATTTGTTTTTATACTAATGCTGTTTTCTTGTGAGTAGGAAAGGTCTTCAGTTCCAGCACTTCCTTCAAGAATAAAGCGGGTGTTCTACATGTCTAGTGAAGGCAGTAACCTGTTGCATGAGGTGAATTGTGTCTTATCTTTTAATTTGTTTCATATGTAGCGTGACAGATTATAATTTAGTGGCAGTTTGTTTTCGTATATTCTTCATTAGACTTTCTTATAATTCTGTATGTACTAGCAGCATTATTCTTTGTTATTACTAAGTAGTAAATGTCAGAACTTATATTTAGAAGAAAAATGAGAAAATTTTATATGGCATTATTTGACATTGGGTGAGTTGTAACATTGGATTTGGCTATAAAATGTGTGTATGATCCTGAAATTTTTGATGAACTTACACTTTTGACTAATCAGGTCTTCCCTACAGTAAACCCTGTTGTCCTGGAGCAGTTGAGTAGTGTGGATTGCATTGTTTATGCTATGGGATCCCTCTTTACTTCCATCTGCCCATCATTGGTAAGTTTGTACCAATTAATAAGCACATAGCAGTTTTTTTTTTTGTTGGTTTGCTTTGAGAATTCAGTAGCAATTAGATTTTCTGATAGCAACATGATTTGTTTATTTATATAATTGTTGATATTCTCCATTTTTAGGTATTGCGTGGCATCGGGGAGATAATCTCTTCAAGGTCCTGTCCCAAGGTACTTTTTATTTTTTATTTCAAGTGGTTCAGCACTAGTTATGTGATGCAAGAAAGTCATTGAGTTGAAGTATTTTATAGCTGCTTGCTCACTTTCTCCTTGAAAACTATTAATTTTTCAAGATAGACCATGTCAGAAACTTTTAATTTGCTCTCTCTTTGGTTTGACGACCTTTTATATTTGAAATTTTTTTTTTTTATTTTTTTTTTTATTTTAATAAGAAAGTGTATATATTGAACATTCCCCCCCTTGAAACCTAGTGATTTCTTCCAGATAGACAATGTCAGAGACTTAGAATTTGCTTTCTCTTGATTAGACCTTTTTCATATTTAGAGTGTATACGCGAAAGTCGAATGTTGTTACTTGTTTCAACATAGCTGTTTGACATAGATTGTCTTATTGATCTAATCCTAACATTATCAGGTGCTTCTGCTGAATGGCTCACAAGATCGAGAAACGATTGGCTTCTCTGCTTCTTCTTTTGTGACTGCTATTACGGATGCTCTAAATCAAACATGTGGAGATCCTTGCATTTCTCTTAAAAACTCTGTGAGTGCATCTTCTGTTATAGATACCAATTTGGGAAGTGTATCGATTTTTATGCAGTGAGCCAGTGATAGTAGTTTTATTTGATGAATCTAAAGATTATGGGTAAATTTGATGAACTAGTGATTCTAAGGAACCAAATTTCATTTAATAATTAATTAATTCATTATATACAATGGATCAAAACTTCTATATAGAGGTTAATGCTCAATTAAACAATAGGAGAAATGCTAAATTTAGCCTTTAAACTAGAGTGAATTAGATGAAAGTACATAAATACCCTTATCACATACTTGTACTGAAGGCAATTGAAATGTTTCATTAATTTCTTAACTCGAACTCAATATGAAAATCATTTTTATTTATTAACAAATTGTAATCTTTTTGTCATCATTATTATTTGGAAAAACCGAGAAAAATATATGTAAGTACATCCATTGCAAGTGTACTACATCCAGCAGGCTGATCTTCATTTGTCTTGCTTCTTGTTACACTTCTTCAGGCAGTATGGTGTAGTCGTTCAACTCTTACAAAATTTAATCAATAGTGTAGAATTTAGAAAATGTTGTGAGAAAATAAGAAAATCAGCATGTAGAATCCTGGAGGGCATTTTTTACTTTATAATAATGACGTTTAAACAGAAGACGTTCTATATGGGAAGAAATGTGAAAAATCTCGAGTTTACAACCTTCCAAAGGATACATAGTTGACTTCTAATTCAATCATTGGCTTCTTGAATATGTCTTTGTCATTTATCTATAGCTGGAACAGTGTTAGTCATGTCATGCCTCTTCTCACCTCCTCTATACACGTTTTTTTTGCTGTTTTCTTCATTTGACAATTGACACTCTGAACTTTTATCAAATTATTCCTCCAAACTAGTGCATTCACATGTGTTTGCTGCATTTGACGTTTTTTTTTTCTCTCTTGAGCGGTTAGGGAGCATTGCCAAAGTGGTGATACTTTCACCTGCAATCATATAAAGACCATTTTTCGCATTTATTGAAATATTTCAAAATTTATCTTCATGATATGACAATTGATGTTCATTGGAAATCAAGATTTTGATTATTAGATATTAACATGAATAGAAGATGGAGTATGTTGAACAAGAAACATGCCAGTTATGCAGTTAGTAATTCCTGTGCAGCCAAGTCAGTATGTCAACACTCTTTTGGTGCCGAAAGAGGGTGAAATTCCCTTGGACATTCAATGCTTGGTTTCCCAAGGAATCTTTGATGTGGTATGTATACTTACTGTTATGGATACAATTAATATCCGACAAGTGAATTTTTTATTTGATAAAAATAAACTGCTTCACATGAACAGTAGGATACATAACCAGTCGATTTTGCAGGTCACTGTTGATTCTATACAAGATCCAAAAGTGGGTATTATATTTGACCCCCAGTCTTTAAGACAAGCTATTGCCGATTTGGTAGGCCGGTATATGAGTACAAATGTTACAGGGGCTTAATCAAATTGACAATGCACCGAAATGCAGGAGGGATTAATTTTCACTTGGTCATAAAATTCATCAATTTGTTTGGTTCATTCTTCTGACCTCCGAGGTACAATTGTAGCAAATTAATGTTCAATGTCATTTCTGTATATCTTATGATAGTTTCAGTACATTCGAATATGTGGTATTTCTTTTCCGAACTAACTAAAATTCATAATTATTGTGTGATTCTCAGGTAGATCTGTCCGACTTCACATTTTGACTAGCGAGTAATCTTTGATTCAAGGGCTGCATGTGGAATACTCTCTTAACGTTATTGTCAACTGAAAACATCATCACTCAAAGAAGAATTGGAGAGATCCATGAGAGTTCTCAGGTCATATTTAAAATGCTGTAAATTATTTCTGGTCCGTAGGAAGAAATATCGCTGTATCATATTTACAGTGTAGATGTTTGTTCATTTGGTTCTATCTCCAAACCGAAAATACTGATTTCTGGAGGTCAACTTTTTTTACTATATCTAGTTTTGAGCGTGTATAGCTACAAAATTGAAAAAAAAAAAAAAAAAAAAAAAAAATTTATTGATAAATAAATAGAATGATTGAATGCTCATATACATAAAATTAATCATGCCACATTTGGTAGTTAGATTTTAATGTGGCATGATTAATTTTATGTATATGAGCATTCAATCATTCTATTTATTTATCAATAATTTTTTTTTTTTTTATTAATTTTTTTTTTTTGGGACAAGATTTGATACAATTTTTTAGCCATTGGATCTATGAGATATGGATGGCTTAGATTTAATAAAATGATTTAATTTTTATTTCATATTCTCCTTAATCTATAATTAATTTTTTTGCAGGGGGGAGTAACACAACTTTTGGGACAAGATTTGACAATTTTTTAGCCATTGGATCTATGAGATTTGGATGGTTTACATTTAATAAAATGATTTAATTTTTATTTCATATTCTCCTTAATCTATAATTAATTTCTTTTCTTTTCTCCTTCCTCTCTCATAAATTAACTTTCCTAATTAAAATCTAATTAATATTTCCTCTTCTTCTCTCCTACATTTTTTTCCCCTTCCCTGTTAATTTTCTCCTCTCTCTCACGGTATATAACTTGCTTATGTAAGTAGTCGAAAAAGGAGAGATACTCTTTCACTTTTATAAACAGGAGAAATACAATGCTATGCCAAAAATAATCTTCCAGACCTGAACTGGGTTAACAAGTGAGATACTCTTTTTCACTTTAAAGAGTTCATTAATTTTTGTTGAAATGCAAACATTAATTTTTTTAGAACAAATTACACACGGGTGAAATAGTATTGTATACAAAATTACAAATATTAAAAAACTTGTAGTGATAAAGTTATATTTTGACATTAATTACTATGTGACTAATCCCTATGTATTATAATTTTCTGATTTTTTTTAATGCACAATTGGAGAAGAAAGAGTTATTATTATTATTATTATTATTATTATTTACAATGAGAAGAAAGAGTAGTTAATTGACATTTGAGTATTTGACAGAATACATAATTCAAGAATTTACTTCAAAAAAAAAAAAAAAAAAAAAAAACAAGTATTCAAGAATTGAATTGAATTCATTGAATCATTATTGAAACTGATGCTTTGAGAAGAAAAATGTATTATGTGAATATTTAAAGAGAAGAGAAAGACGTGAAGAAAAGAGAGGAGAAAATTAACAGGGAAGACTGGAGAGGAAAAAAAAAAAAAATGTAATTAGGAAGATAAAATATTAATTAGATTTTAATTAGGAAAGTGAATAATATGAGAGAGAAAAGAAAATAAATAAATTATAGATAGGAGAATATGAAATAAAAAAGAAATCAATTTATTAAATCTAATTAACTATCCAAATCTCATAGATCTAATGGCCGAAAAATCGTGTCAAATCTTGTGTCAAAAATTGTGTCCCTCAATCTCTCCCGAGATATATATATATATATCTCTTATTTGATCCAACTTTGTACCAAGTAATAAACCATCATTGCAATAAAAGTAGAGAGAATAACATACTAAAAATTATTCAATCTATGAGACTATGCCCTTACCTTTTTATTTTGTGCACTTTTTGTTAATTGACGAAGGTCCCACAACTTCACTGGTAGAGTGGGAACCGGGAAGTTTACCACCCGAGCCACCATAACAAACTTTTGTTGACAAAGTTCATGACCAGACTTTAAAGAAAGACATGGAAAAAAAGGTCAGATTAAATTTTAAAGTAGTTTAAAAAAAAAAAATTAAAATAAAGTCTTTATACATTTCTTATTCCATTTGTTATATAATAATCATGTATTTCATGGGAGATTTTTATTTTTGAAATCGTATTTCATGGTA
This sequence comes from Acer saccharum, assembly GCA_030490815.1. Classification (NCBI taxonomy): domain Eukaryota; kingdom Viridiplantae; phylum Streptophyta; class Magnoliopsida; order Sapindales; family Sapindaceae; genus Acer; species Acer saccharum. The sequence continues at coordinate 10,204,013 of CM059877.1, read as the reverse complement.
GAATTTGATAACTTGAATAGAATTGATGATTAACATGAGCTTTATTCATTCATTATTATCTTTTTTCATAAAGGGTCTAACATATGTTTTTTTTTTTTTTTTTTTTTTAAATTAAATTAAATTAAATTAAATTTTTAAATCTAACACAGAATGAGTAGGGATTTTATCAGGATTTGCTAAGATTAAACTCTACGTACATGCTCAGATAACTCTCACAATCGGAAGATATCCTCCCATAATATCAAGAGAAACTCTCAATACATACTTATAAAATACGTATAGTGAGACTCGAACTCCAACAACAATGGTGATATGCGGGTCTAACACATGTTTAACATTAAGTAAATGAAGTTAAAGGGTGTACCGTGTACATAGTATTGGATTGATTTTATTTGAATTAAATTAGTCTATCTTAATTTATTGATCATTTTGTGTAGAAATATGAAATACGGTGTGTCTTTTATCAAGTGGTTGGAGCAAACCAAAAGACCAGCTATATATATCCAACAAGAAGATCCCAAATTCCCAATTAGCCTTTTTATTTATGCTTAATACCTAACATATTTGGTAATTAGATTCTAAAAAACTTCCCAACGTAGGTTGGTTATAATGGTTCGACACTCCTTCCCCTTAAGTAAGGTCTCGAGTTTGAGTCTTGTGAATGGAAAAAACTTACACTGGGAGTCTGGGAGAGCTTTACCTCTTAGTGGGCCGACCCGGCTTGATCCGGATTAGTCAGGGCTAGTGGGCTTCTGGATACCGGTGCATAAAGCAAAAAAATTTATAGTAAAAATAGTTTCTCATGATGATTAGAAAATGCAAGCACAACAATATTCTACATAAATGTATAACATGGGTCAAATGAAGCAGCGTTTGCGGAAGCTAAATTGTACTTTTTTTTTTCTCAGACACATCTTGCCCGATTCACCAGGCAATTGAATCACTGCCCGCCCAAGAACCTCCCATCATTATAGTGGCAATGTAAGAGTGGGAGACTTGAGGGCAGCCATTCCAAATTCTATATATACCTATCACCTTTTGTTTCATCAAATCTCACACATCATTATTCTACAAACTCCTATTTTTATTATTATTATTTTTTTATAACAGTATTTTACAATAGTTTTTCAGCTAAAGTGATCATGGCTCTGGAGAATAATCTACTCTTCGCGGTCTTGTTAGTTTTAGGCCTCTGGGTTTCCCAATCCTGGTCACGCTCGCTGAATGAAGCCACAGCTGCCATTAATGAGAAACACGAAATGTGGATGGCTCGCTATGGACGAGTTTACAAGAATAAAGCAGAGAAGGAGAAGCGTTCCAAGATATTCAATGATAATTTAGAGTACATTGAGTCTTTCAACAAGGCTGGAAACCGGTCTTACAAGCTAAGCATCAATGAGTTTGCTGACCGAACAAACAAAGAATTTCAGGCCTCTCGCAATGGATACAAAATGTTGCCAAATCCAAAGACTACTTCTCAAACACCGTTTAGGTATGAAAATGTGATTGCACCAACTAGCATGGATTGGAGAAAGAAAGGAGCCGTCACTCCGGTCAAGAACCAAGGCCGATGCGGTAATGTAGAACTAACTTATATATACATATATATATATATATATATATATATATATATATTTGAAGAACTAATTTTTTGGATATACAGGCTTAAACCTAATATATTGACAGACTGAATGAGAGCCATTTAACTAATGATTTCTTTTCTTACATCATATCAAATGATATTTCAGGTTGCTGTTGGGCATTTTCAGCGGTGGCAGCCATGGAAGGAATCACCAAGCTTAGAACAGGAAAGTTGATCTCCCTTTCAGAGCAAGAGCTTGTTGATTGTGACAGAAGTCTAAACCAAGGCTGCAATGGTGGTCTTATGGATGATGCCTTTAAATTCATCATTCACAACAAAGGTCTCACAACCGAATCCAATTACCCTTACAACGGAAATGATGGAATTTGCAACAAGAAAAAAGCAGCTTCACATTCAGCCAAGATCTCCGGTTTCAAAGACGTGCCTGTCAACAACGAAACATCCCTCTTGAAGGCAGTGGCTAAACAGCCAGTATCTGTTGCCATTGATGCTAGTGGCTCTGAATTCCAATTCTACTCAAGTGGGGTATTCACCGGAAAATGTGGAACTAATCTCGACCATGGTGTCACAGCAGTCGGGTATGGAACGGCTAGCGACGGCACCAAGTATTGGTTGGTGAAGAATTCATGGGGAACTAGTTGGGGCGAGAATGGATACGTGAGGATGCAAAGAGGTGTCAAAGCCAAGGCAGGTCTCTGCGGCATTGCCATGCAACCTTCCTATCCTACTGCTTGATTATTCAAAGATCATATATATATTTAGTCTGCTAATTAATGCCACTGTATGATGCTTAGTCTGCGTGATCCATTCTTTTAGTGTAGCATTAGAAACAATTAAAAAGTTTTGGTTTCATTATACTTGAAGATTTATAATATATATATTTTCCATGGGTATGAATTAAATCTTGTTATGCAATTTTAAATTACTTGCGAATGCATAGATCTATTGTAGTTATGGGAGTGAGATTTCGATCTTATAGGATTGTTTGAAAAAAAATAGAAAAATTAATTTGAATCTGAAATGAATTAATTCTAAGCTAGCTAGTTGAGCAAATTTAATTATAACTAAGAAAAGAAATTCTAATATTTACCAATAAAATAAAGATCGATCACTTGAAAACAATCTCATAAAGAAGTATATATCAAGGTGTCTAAGTCAACCACTACTTCTTTTTAACGACATAACTCAACCCATAACATTTTAGATATATCCGTGACTTACCACTAAACCAATTTCATATTGTCCGGTACACCACTATTTTTTATTTATTTTTATTTTTTTTATCAATTACCCAAATTAGAATGTCTTTACAAGTCAATTTATTATCATTTCATGGATTTAGCAATAAACCAATTACTAAATCTTACATTTTGTTTGCTGCAGGGTGTAATTTCTAAGCATTTGATGTATCTATGAAAAAAAAAAGAAAAGAATATTTCATTTAACATTAACAAAAAAACTAAATATACATCACTATCAACATAATATTAAAAATGAAAGAGTTTTACATTTAATTAGAAATTAAATGTATATAAAAACCATAAACAATAAAATTCAATGTTTGAGAATTAATAAAATAATAATAATAAAAAAAATAATCTATCAACTTTGTTAGATCCAGAAGAAAATTAAAAACTCATTGTTAATAATGCCTTACATATTCGAATTAAAAAACAAGTTATTCTTTTTTTTTTGGTTTACACCATCCGGTTTCCGGGTGGGGCAGATCCACCATACGTGCAATCAGCCCAGACCACACCCCGACTAATCCGGACTCGCACCGGGTCGGCCCACTAAGGTGTAAAGTGCTCCCAATATGTGTAACTTCGTTCACAAGGGGAGTTGAACCCACGACCTAAAAAAAAAAAAAAAAAAAACAAGTTATTCTTTGGATTAAAAAAAAAGTTACATATGAATTAAAAAACTCATTGTTAATAATTAAAAAACAAACGACCCCTTACAAACAAACAGAAAATCCAAGTTATTCTTTGAATTAATGCCTATTGCACTCAAAATAGCATATATAGTTAAGATTTATTGGATTAAATATGTTCCAAAATTGTAGTAAAAAATCCATATTCGAAGATTACAAATGCAACATAACACTCCAAGTAACACGATAGATCGATCACCGAATCCATATCTGTATACACAACATCATATGTACATATATATATTAACGATATTGATTAGCATCCGCCATTAAATTGCTATGATTCAATCAAGCATTAGTCAGAGGCCTTATCTCTTTGCATCCTAATATATCCAATCTCGCCCCAACTTGTCCCCCATGAATTCTTCACCAGCCAATACTTGGTACCATCAGCAGCTGTTCCATACTCGAGTGCAGCTGTAACACCATGGTCGTGTTCGGTTCCACATTATCCTGTGAAGACCCCACTAGAGTAAAATTGGAAGTCAGAGCCACCAGCATCAAAGATAGATGATCACCGAATCCAAATTTGCATGACCGGGAAACGGGTTGTGCCGTGCCGTGCCCAAAAAAAATTAAGGTGGCACAGCCCCAAAGGGCTGAGCCGGCAGGCCGGCAACGGGCCATGCCTCATGTGTCCCGGTAGGCTGCCCCCCTATATTAATTTTTTTTTTTCAAAAGAAATTAAATTTTAAAAAATGTTTAAATTATTATTATTATTATTAATTTATTATTTCTATTATTATCATTGTGTGAAATTGTCTCAAGAGTACTAATAATAATAATAATAATAATTGTTATTATTATTATTATTGCTATCTTTTTTTAAAAAACAATTATTGTTATTATTATTATATATAGTAACTCAAATAGTCAAAAGTAAATTAGAGTAAAAAAAGATGAGACTGATCGAGTAGAATTAATTTGATCATAAAAAAAATAATATAATTTTTGAGAGCATCTCCAATGCAAAAGTGACTTGCATACCAATAATTATTGACATGACAACAATGTTAAGAGACTTGCTTCCTATGTGGCATAAAAATAGACTTGATAGACAATCAACTCAAAATTTGGTCTCCAATGCTTCCGTCTAAAACACAATTTTTTTAATGACGTGTCCATCTTTTTTTCCTGTTTTATTTTTTATTTTATTTCTTTACCAAAAATATATGAAAAATTAATGTCAGTTTTAAATATTTGCTAAGTCAACTTAAAAAATAGTTGTGCAACAAACTGTCTGAAAGTAGACGGTCATGTTGACAATGTCTAATATTTTTTTTGCCATGTCAGCTTGAGGTTGAATATGTACGGCTGCATTGGAGATACAATTATTAATATAACGTTTATTTATCCTATGTGACATCTTTTTTTTTCACAAACTACGCTTACATTGGAGATGCTATGAGACATGTATTTCAAAGCATGTATGACTGGATATATATATATTTTTTTTTTTTTATGATGTGGCATTGATTATTGTTGAGTTTTTGAAATATGTTGAGATGTTGGAATTTTAGTGGACAGATGTGCCACATCACTTTTTAAACTTGAGGCACTGAAGCATCTCTCCGCTTACAAACAAACAGAAAATCCAACTTATTCTTTGAATTAATGCACTCAAAATAGCATATATAATTAAGATTAATTGGATTAAATATGTTCCAAAATTGTTGTAAAAAATCCATATTCGAATATTACAAATGCAGCATAACACCCCAAGTAACACGGAGTACAATGAAGCAGCGTCCACGGAACCCAACTTTTGTTGTCTTTATCAAACACAACTTGCCTGATTCTCCAGGCAATTGAATTTCTTTACAACTTTACATATCATTAGTGGGAATGCAATTTCAGAGAAATCATTGGACGTCCCAATTTCATGTTCTATAAATACATCAAATCCTCTGCCTAATATCACACATTCTACAACTAACACAAATATTTACATTATTAGCAGTTTTTACTCAACAAATTCAATGGCTTCAATATCGCTTGAGAAGAAACTATTCCTTACATTAGTATTACTCTTGGGGATTTGCGTTTCCCAATCCTGGTCACGCTCGCTGTATGAAGCCACCATGAACGAAAAGCATGAAATGTGGATGGCTCGCAATGGACGAGTCTACAAAGATAGCGCGGAGAAAGATAAGCGTTTCAAGATATTCAAAGATAACGTCGAGTACATTGAATCTGTCAACAGGGTTGAGAATCGGCCTTACAAACTAGGCATCAATGAGTTTGCAGACCAAACAAATGAGGAATTTCAGGCCTCTCGTAATGGATACAAAAGATTGTCCAATGAAAGGTCTTCTCAAACAGTATCTTTTAGATATGAAAATGTTACCGCACCAGCTAGCATGGATTGGAGAAAGAAAGGAGCTGTCACCCCGATTAAGGACCAAGGCCAATGTGGTAATAAAGTGGAACCACCTTAAATAATTTTTGAAGAACAAATAAAATTAGTCAATTGAAATTCTCAAAATTGACTTAATTATGCTATGATTCTTGTGACTACTTTAATTCTTACTTACCCTTGTACGTGTTGTCTAATAATATATACAGGATGTTGCTGGGCATTTTCAGCTGTCGCGGCTATGGAAGGAATTAACCAGCTCTCAACAGGAAAGTTGATCTCTCTTTCAGAGCAAGAATTGGTTGATTGTGACATAAGTGGTGTAGACCAAGGCTGCAATGGTGGTCTTATGGATGATGCCTTTGAATTTATCATTCAAAACAAAGGTCTCACAACTGAAACTAATTACCCTTACCAAGGATCTGATGGAACTTGTAGCAAGAACAAGGCAGCTTCACATGCAGCCAAGATCACTGGTTATGAAGATGTGCCCGCCAACAATGAGGCAGCTCTCTTGAAGGCAGTGACTAAGCAGCCGGTGTCTGTTGCCATTGATGCTGGTGGCTCAGACTTCCAATTTTACTCAAGTGGTGTCTTCACAGGACAGTGTGGAACTGAACTCGACCATGGTGTTACAGCAGTCGGGTATGGAACAGCTGCTGATGGTACCAAGTATTGGTTGGTCAAGAATTCATGGGGGACTAGTTGGGGCGAGAATGGATACATAAGGATGCAAAGAGATATCGATGCCCCGGAAGGCCTCTGCGGCATTGCCATGGAATCTTCCTATCCTACTGCTGCTTGATTGACTCATAGCAATTTAATGGCGAACGCTGATGATCATTATCATTAATATAAATGAAGTTGTGTTCAGACATGGATTTGGTCATCATCTATCTTTGCTGAAGTGTGTGAATGGTGTGCTTTTTTATTCAGTTTGTGTAAATGCTTATAAATTAAAGCAGTATGTCTCTGTACATTAAACCTCCTTATCAGTAATTAAACTTCTTGCATTCTCTCTTTTTGTTCAATTCCTATTAATTTCTTTTGGCAAGAGTTTGTTGTTCAAGGTTTTTCATGCCAAAATTACAATTTGACTAGAGATATACCATTAGAGTTCATCTAATCAAATTTTAATTATTATAAATGTATTAAGTAAATTAATGGTTTTACAACATCATATTTTTTAATTAATTCATTTGATAATTTTATATAAGAATAGTTGTTGAAATTTTCTAAGAAAATATTATTATTATTTTTTTAAAAAGAAATTTTCTAAGAAAATATTAATTTGAGGTGCACCGATAATTTTAGATTAGTACATAGATGCATTTTTTTTATGGTACTCTTTCCGAAGCCATTTATGAAAAAGTCACCAACTTATTAAGTTTTGTAGAAATAGCACCAAAGTATGTGATCTGCCAAAATTGCCCCTCACTTATTCTTTCATCCTCTCTCCCCTTTTTTTTTTTCTTCAAAAACCTCCATTGATCCATCAATGGAGATCAAAACGACCTCCGTCGAAATGACTTCCGTCGAAATGACCTCCGTCGAAACGGTCGACTCCATTAGAGGTCTTCGAAACGACCTCCATTATAAAAAAATTCTGGAAATAAGTCTCAGTTATTTTGCAATAAGTCTCGGGTAGCTGGAAATAGCTTGAAATAAGTCTTGGGTGACCTACCCGAGACTTATTTCCAAATACCCGAGACTTATTTCTAGAATTTTTTTAATAATGGAGGTCGTTTTGATCTCCATCAAAGGGAGTCGACCGATTCGATGGAGTTCGTTTCGACAGAGGTCGTTTCGACGGAGGTCGTTTTGATCTCCATTGATGGATCAATGAAGGTTTTTTTTAAAAAAAAGAGGAGAGAGGAAGAAAGAGAGAGAGAGAGAGAGAGGAAGAAAGAATAAGTGAGGGGCAATTTTGGCAGATCACATACTTTGATGCTATTTCCACAATACTTAATAACTTGGTGATATTACCACAAAACCAATGGAATAAGTGAGGAAGAAAGAGAGAGAGAGAGAGAGAGGAAGAAAGAATAAGTGAGGGGCAATTTTGGCAGATCACATACTTTGATGCTATTTCCACAATACTTAATAACTTGGTGATATTACCACAAAACCAATGGAATTTGGTGCTATTTCCCCCTATTTCCTCTTAGTAGGTACATATATCAGCACTCTTGTATCTTCTGTTCTCATAACATTTGTTGTCCCCAATTTGATTAGCGAAAACTTGGTATATAACCAATATAGTTCTGGACCAATATTCATTAGAGAAGGATTAAATTGACCTTATTTTTATGTATCTTCCTTATCAATACTTGTGACTTGTGAGATAGGAGTTTGAGTCTCATTTTTACGAATTCAATCGCAAAGTGTAAGGGATTGAGATCCCCTACCTATCTTATTTGTGCTCAACTTTCAAGCATTTGCTGACACGTGGTAGACAAGCAAAACAATGGTTGAGATTAGTTTTTTTTTTTCCTCTTTCTCCTGATTTCTTTTCCCTCGTCTAAATTTTCCTTTATTTTTTTTTTTCCTCTCTTTCTCCTAACAAATGTGTTTAAGTAGATAACAACAACTTTTTTTTTTTCTTAATCCAAAAATCATCTCTTGACACTTGTTCTAATAAAAACAAAAACAATAACCCAGATAATGATTTTTTTTCTCAAATTGACAATCGTGGAGATAATAAATAAAATTTTTAAGAAAAATCACATCACCATCATCATCAACATTACACCACCAAAAATTACATCTATCTTCAACATTACAGTGAACAAAACATTCTCAATAAAAATTCTCATTGTTCATTGTCTGTCAAAGTTGTCAAAGAAGAGAGAATCGCCTCCAAACAAGAGGCCATAAATCTTGTCAAAAGATTAGGAGGTTCCCTCCCTTCTACCACGAATTTTTTTGTTTATAGAAAAAATGAACATTATTGGAGATCATCAATGTCAGAAACCAAAAAAATAAAAAAAAATAAAAAACTAAGGATTTCCCTTCACTTTCCTTCATTTTATCAGTAACCAAACAAAACAAAAACCCATTTCACAAACCCATAAACGAAATCAAAGTAAAAAAAATTGATAAAACAAAAAAAATAATAATTTAAAAGAAGAACATTTATAGATCTTTAGATCTTCATCAATGGAGAAACATATTTTATTTTTTGGTTTGTGTATTGAAATTCAATTTGTGTTTGTGAAAAATGAAGATTAATGATATTTGCTTGTGAAGAAATGAAGATCAATGATATGAGTTTGTTAAGAAATGAAGATGGATGAATCTGGGATTGTAAAGATTGATGATGTTCATTTTTTTTTTTTTAAATTTTCGTTTAATTTGTATTGTTATTATTATTATTTTTTTGTATTGAGATCAATCAATTTATTTAAAAAAATGCTCTTAAAAGTTTACAACTATATGAGAAATGGAGAGTGAGTATGAAGTATTATGAAACAAACAAGAAGAAAAAAAATAGTTTGAAGTGATGGGATTCAGATACGATGTCGTTTGATAAGTGGAGAGAGAAAAAAAATAAAACAAATTAATCATAGTCGTTTGTTTGCTTAAGTGCCACATGTCACTAGATGTTGAGAAGGTGAGCACAAATGAGATTGGTAGGGGATCTCAATCCAAATCCATGACCTGATTGATGTCAGATTTAAAAAAATAATAATTAAAAAACCATGTTGTTAAATCTTAATTAATTACTTAATTCATAATTGATAGCCACCCGCTAGAATAATTTTATGATATAAATAAATAATATTTAAGCTTCTCACTTCTTTTTTTGGGACATGAAAAAGTCGCCATATATATATCATAATCATCATGAAATTTATTTATAAATTAGGAATCCAACTAACATACTATGATACTAGCATTATCACAGCCAACCTAGTACGTACGTATATGGATCCATTGACAATCTTAATAATGCAGAAGAACTATAAATATTAGAAGAAACATCTCCGGAAGACTAGAAGAACCACCCCCACAACCTTTTATACGACTTATTGTGTAGTTGGAAATGAAGGCCACATTGCAATCAAACACTGACCTTCACTGTTACTGGATCCTCTCAAAATTTTCATGTAGCCATTCTCACCCCAAGTTTGGCCCCATGAATTCTTGATTAACCAGTAATCCATACCATCCTCATTTCCATATCCAACAATAGTAACAGCATGGTTCGGTGAATCACCACAGTATCCTTGGAAGATCCCACTTAAATAATTCTGAAAGTCACCACTAGCTGCGATGATAACTGAGACAGGCTGCTGGGATACAGCAATTTGCAATGCCTGCTCATCGTTGCGAGTTACATCTTGGAAACCAGTGATTTGGGCAGCGGTTTCCGTCTGCTGTTCACAGACTCCATCTTGTCCCTGGTATGGATAATTTGACTCTGCGGCCAGACCTCCATTTTGTTTAATGTATTCAAAGGCAGTATCCATATAACCACCATTACAACCATGATTGTCTGAAACGCAATCTACTAGTTGTTGCTCAGACAAATCGAGTAATGTATTAGTCTTAATCTGTATAATTCCTTCCATTGCTGCCACAGCTGAAAATGCCCAGCAACAACCTACATATATAGAAGTATGAACATATTACAAATAAACTAAGAAAAACTATATATGTACCGTGTACGTACTTGTGTGGGAAATTGGGAATTATGTGAAAATGGTGAGATTCTTACCACATGATCCCTGTTGCTTAATATCGCTGACAGCACCTTTCTCCCTCCAGTCAATGCTGTCTGCAACTTCTGTCGGGTTATCGTAGCTGTCGTATGATGCTGTAGTATTGGACAATCTTGGGTTGGGAGGCATCTTCAATCCTGTATGAGAGGCTAAGAATTCTTCATTAGTTAAGTCAGAAAAGGCATTGATGCCTAATTTGTAAGTGTTGTTCCCTGCAGCATTGAACTTTTCTATGTAATCAAAATTCTTCTTAAATATCTGAAAGCGTCTCTCTTTCTCTGCGCTGTCTAGATAAGTGCGTCCATGCTGAGCTATCCACTGCTCATGCTTTTGAGCAATGAAATCTACATCCAACGTTCGGGATGTGGCTTGATGAGAAGCCAAAGTCACCAGAACCATCAATAGAGGAATGACAAAAGCTTTCTTATGTGTTAATGCCATTGTTTACAAAAGATGGTTCTTGGCACTCAAGCTATGAAGAAGTGAAGCACACAACATAGCTATTTATATATACAGAAGATCATGGGTTTGTTTGCAAAATTGTCATCTTCACTGCAACTTCCTTGGAGAGGGACCAGACTTCAGAGTTAAATGTCGTACCCCGGCCCATACTCCAGAATCATATGTTGTGGAGCCAATAAATTAATTAGCTAATGAGTCTAATGGGTGTTTAAAGTTTTATCACCGTGATTATAGGAGATTAATTGTAAGCTAGCTAGCTTGTCTTCTTCTTGCATGGACTGATCATATGAATTCGAAGACAGAACTACAACGTGTTTCAGACTTTCAGTTAATTAGTTGCATATTAATGAGCTCAGTCAATCTGGATTTCGTTGGAACACTTGGAAATCAGTGGCAGAATGGAAGGGTGGATTTTTCTTGATTTGGAATTATATATGTGTTTAGAAAATGAAGTTGCAATACCTATCTATAACACTGACAGCATTTTTCTGTAGTTATGCTTAGCTCTTTTGCACCTAATGATTATAATAATATTGCATTCATATTCAATCTTACCGTTAATGTATAAAATTATCTCTGCTTTTCGTTCATCATTGTCACGACTCATGACTAACTATTGATTTACGTACCGTGAGGTTTAATTAATTCTTTTTGAAAAACAATCCTCACATATTTTTCAGTCTATAAACTGTGCTGTATCAAAATATGCTGGTTCAAAGATCAAATAATGTTACACCGTATCAAACCAATGGTAATCTTGTTTGTTGGAAATTTGAAGGCAAAAACAAATCGTATATATGACAGGACCTGCCCCGAGACTCCTATCTTGATTACAAGGGAATCCTCTGAAAATCTTATATTTCTAATTGAAATCTAAATCTTCTAGAAAACATTACAAAAAACCATATGAATCTCAATTCTCAAGGTGGCTTCTAATAAAATCTTTAACAATCACTTGGCTTTTCAAACTTGTATACCTTGTAATTTAAAACTGCAATTTAAATCTGTGGGTTATGGTCCATCATAAAATATAATTCAATTAAAATAAAAAATTTCCCTTTTTTGTGTTGGATCCATATGCTCAATAGTCAATATTTACATATTCGAAAACTAATTATGAAAAATCTTGATATTTGAAAATATGCACATTTGCATAACATGCTTTAATTAAAAGAATGAATTACCAATTCTGTCATCACATGTGGCCCATCTCTTGATGCTAAAGAATCTGCACGAACCCGGTGATTGCCTGGGAAAAATAGTTTAAAATGAAAGAATGAGCGTTAACGCCCAGCAAGTGGAAATAAACTTTATACTAAAACTTTTCTTTCATATAAGCTTTACTAAAAAATACTATCTCTGAATAAATCTGAAATCATGAATATCTTCTTTACCTTCCTGAAAACAAATCTCTTCTTGAAAAACATTCTATACTCAATAAACTTTATACCGCTTAAATAACACATGATCTGAAAACTATTAGCTACATAAAACTTTTCTAAATTTCTTTCTGAATTATGTATTTCTTGGGCTAAACTTAATCTGAAGAACACATTTCTATATCTCTTTCTAAATTATGTATCTCTTCCTGAAATAAATCTGAAACTGCTCTGTAACATAACCTGAGAACTAATTAAATATCTTTTGTAAATAAAACACATTTCTGTAAATACTATAAAATATAATAAATTTTTTTTCTAATTTTATAAATAACATTTCTGATATAAAATTGATGTTCTGATAATCTGAAATATTTTCTTTACTGATCATAATCAATAATATATATATAATCTGAAAACTCTTTACCAAATTAGTATCTAGAGGAATATCTCATGTACGTGGCAAAACATCTCAATCCACACGCAGAGTAGGGGGTAATACATATCTCACATACATGGAGATATCTAATCACCTGTGCAGAGTAATAAATAATAATCTCACATACACGGTGATATGACCGCACGTGCAGAGTAATTTCACATACACGTTGATATTTGATCAAACCTCCAAAGTAATATATATATATATATATAATCTCACATACACGTCGATATCTGATCGAACGTGCAGAGTAATCTCATATACATAGCAATATTACCACACATGCAGAGTAATAATCTCACATACATGTGTAGAGCAACCCCTCAAAGGCTTATAATCTGAATATGATACTACCGTGGAGGGTACATATATGATATCTTAAAATCTCTTTATGAAACATACATAATTCTTTACAAATACTTTGCTCAAAACTTGCATAAATATTCTTTTCTTTTCTTATTTGAAAATCTTATAAATAACTTGGATTTAGAAATCTTTTTGAAAATTTGGTAATTTGTTTGAAAATCTAAAAATCTAGAAATCTGTCTGAAAATACTTGTACTATATATTTTTCTTTGTAAAATCTTGTTCTATAAAACTAATTCTCTAATTAGTCTATTTTTGAATCATGAAAATCTATGCATTTCTTAAAACATCTAAAATCATTTGGAAATCTGTTTTCTAAATAAATGAATAAATCATTTATTTCTAATAACTCTCTAAATTACTAAAGCTAACATATAATTCTAAAATGATTAACTTCAATTATAAATAAAAACTATACACCCACAGAACTCATGTGCTCAATCTGTTCTGGGATTGGGTTCCATCTGAATTCATTTATCTCTAGTTCCACCCTAAATCACATAAACTCAATTTAAAATTTGAGATAATCTAATAAAACTATTGTATTCTAAACTTCATAAACTTTTTTTTTTTTTTGAAAAGCGAATTTCATTAAATAGGCCAAAAGAGGCCAAACAGAACAAACAAACAGCCAGTAAAAGAAACGGCCAGCAACCGGAACAGGGCAAAACAACCACAAAGGGACCAAAACAACACAGCTCTCGCACACAACAAGAAAAAACAAGAAAAAACAGAAGAAAAGAAAACAGAGCAAAACAGAGCTCAACCAAGCACAAACAATATTGGAAATCCCAAATGAGGTTGATCCCATCCTGACCAGCTCCTTTTTTGGCCAACAAATCAGTGTAAGAGTTGGAAAATCTTGGATTGAAAATGATTCGAGCATTCCTTAGCGAATTTAGGTGAGAGCGGATGTTTGAGATGAGCTGCAAATGATTCAGGCTGCCCATGCCCTTAGAGTTTATCCAGGAGACAGCTGTTTTGAAATCACTAACAAAATCCACCTCATTTCCATAGAAAAAATTTGAGCTTGAACACAACGAAATTGCTCTGTGAAGAGCAAGGATTTCAGCTGAAATAGAATCTTGAGTCCCTATAAAATCAAAAAACTAGCCTAAAACCTTCCCAGAGCTGTCTCTCAAGACACCTCCAATCCCAACTATTCCAGGATTACCCCTAGACGAGCCGTCTACATTAAATTTCAAAACGGTGCCTGGAGGAGGAGTCTAGACACAACCCCTTCTTTTAATTGATTGATTCGTGTCAGTGCAACTGTCCTAAAGGTTAAGAAGGATGGTGGAAATGGGAAGCTTAGAACCTTTGCCATGGAACTTATACCACCACGCAATTCTGAATTTCACAAGATCAGAGACCTAATCAATCGAATTGCGAACATTATTAAAAATTCTTTGGTTTCTGGTCTCCTAAACAGACCATAACATAGCAACAAAAAAAGTATTCCAAGCACGACCAAACTTCGACTCTGGGCATAAACCAGGCCAACCTAAGAACCACTCCATCAAAGACTTATTGAAGCAAGACACCACTCCCCACCAATCCATACAAATTGACCATAACTTCTAGGTCCAAGGACAATGTAGGAAAAGGTGAGCTATGGTCTCCGGTTCATTGTTGCAAAACGAACAGGGGAAAGACAGATTAAGGGCAATACCAAAATTCTGCATTAATTGGCCTACCATAACTCTTCCTCTTAAAGCTTGCCAAATGAAAATCTCAAATTTGGAAGGACTAATCCCTTGCCAAATAGCCATAAGATCCTGAGAGTTGTCATGCGAGGGGGTTTCTAGGCACAAATGAAACGAGCCCATCGTAAACTTACCATCTGGGCGATGCAACCAAGCCAGAGTATCCGGAGATGACCTCCTAATAAAGACATTTTCAAGAAGGCTCAAAAGAATGTTCCATTGACTCCGTTCCCAATCGAAAAGGGGCCTGCATAAAGCAATATCCCACCTCCATTGAGAACCTTGCCAATACCCAAAGTCTTGAATCACACCACTTTTCTTGATATCTAACGTGTAAATTCGCGGACAAGCCACTTTGAGTTGAGCCATGTTCCCTCCTGGTAACTCCCAAAAGTCAGCCCTACCACCATTTCCAACCACTATCTTTAAACCTTCATTAAGAGCTTTTGACACATCTGTGTTTCCTTCAAAAAGGCTAACTATTGCCTTGACAAAGATAGATGTATCGTGATTGCTCTTCCAATTCCAACCCAAACTGGTGCCAGGAATCCCATATCGGGCACACCAAACTCTCCTCCAAAGAGTGTTTTCTTCAATACCAAAACACCAAACCCATTTAGCAAGTAAGCTCCTATTTTTATCCACCATTCTACCTACTCCCAGCCCCCCATTTTTCTTACTTTTACTCAAGGTGACCCAATCTACAACATGGATCTTTTTTTTCTCTAAACCGTCCCCCCCAAAAGAAAGACCTTTGGAGTTTCTCAATGAAGTTGGCCACACCTATTGGAATTTTGAAAATTGAAAAAAAATACAATGGCATACTCGATATGAATGACTTGATGAGAACTAGTCTCCCTCATTTGCTCAGAAATTTACGTTTCCAAGGAGCCAGCCTTTTCTCAACTCCATTTATTAACGGATCTCAGAAATTCTTAAGCTTTGACCTCGCTCCAAGAGGCAGCCCAAGGTAGGTGATTGGTAAGGTAGCTCTTTTACCTTTGAAAGTCGTTGCCCACCAATGCTCCCTATTACAGTTTTTACCAACCCTAACCACATAAGACTTGTGGAAATTTATGCTCAAACCGGCCGCTAGCTCAAAGCAATGGAGAATTCTTCTAGCATTGCTCAAGTACTCCAACTTAGGCTGAAGAAACAAAATCGTATCATCAGCAAATTGTAGATGGGAATGTGGACTTCATTGTCACCAAAGCTGGCACCTCTCATTAAACCCATATCACAAGCTTTCCTGAATAAACCGCTCAAGCCTTCCATGATGATGTTGAAAAAAAAAGGGTGAGAGAGGATCACCTTGATGTAGACCTCTCTCCATCCCAAATTGGGTGGTCGGACTCCCATTTACCAATACCGATAGCATTGGTGTAGAAACACAACTCATCATCCAATTCCTCCACTTCTCACCAAAACCCATGTACTACATCGTGGAATCTAGAAAACCATGATCAACACTGTCACAGGGTTTCTCAAAATCTAGCTTAACCAATAGGCCTCCTGTGTTATCTGATTTCCACATGTGAATGATCTCCTCCACAGTGACAAAGCTGTCCAAAATCTGATGGTTCTTAACAAAAGCTATATGTGATTCTCCAATAATTGTGTCCACAACAATTTTGATGCGATTGGCCAACACCTTGGCTAGCACTTTGTACATGAAGCCCACTAAACTGACTAGTCTGAAGTCCTTCATCGACTCCGGTTTACCACACTTAAGAATAATGGTGATGAAAGTTTTAGGTCTTTAACCAAAGAACCATCTGCGTGAAACTTACGAATGAAATTCATAAAGTCCTCTTTCATCATGTCCCATTTTGATTTCACAAAGTTTAGATTCAATCCATCTGGGCCTAGAGCCTTGTTCCCATCACAACTCTTGACGGCTGCCCAAACCTCGTCATCTGAGAATGATCTTTCCAGATTTTCCTTGTTAATCTCCTAAAGGGTTTTGAAGTCTAAACCTGTGATGCTTGGCCTCTTCCATGGGACGTTTTGGAATTGGCTTTTGAAGAAACTTCGAACACCCTCCTTGACCAAATTCGGGTCCGAGGTACGCACACCATCAATGTCGATATCTCCTACATAATTGCTTCTCCTTCTCCCATTTGCCAAAATATGGAAGAATTTCGAGTTCCTATCTCCCTCCTTAAACCGTTTCACCCTGGATTTCTGTCGCCATTTAAACTTCATAAACTTAAATCACTTATCTATGTATTCCACCGTAATATGCACCATATTTCTTCATCTTCCTTCTATTTCTCTCTCTAAGTCTTGGTCAATCTCTTTCTTATTTCTCTCTCCTAATCTCTTGGTTCTCTCTCTCTCTCTCTCTCTCTCTCTCTCTCTCTCTCTCCCAACTTCTTCTTCCTTCTATTCTTTGTGTTCTCTCTTTTCTGTTTTTGCTTGGTCTTAGCCGAGTCTCTCTCTCTCTCTCTCTCTCTCACACACACACACACACACACGCACTCTTTCTTATTTCTCTCTCCTAATCTCTTGGTTCTATCTCTCTCTCTCTCTCTCTCTCGCCTAACTTCTTCTTCCTTCTATTCTTTGTGTTCTCTTTTTTCTGTTTTTGCTTGGTCTTAGCCGAGTCTCTCTCTCTCACACACACACACACACACACATCTCTTTCTCTCTTTATTTTTCTTATATTCTTCTGCACCGCTTGCTTTCTCTCTTCTCACTTCTCACGTCTCTTACTTTATTTTTTCAATATTATTTATTTTACCAACTCACTAACACATGCTACACACACACACACACACACACACACACACACACACACACACATCTCTTTCTCTCTTTATTTTTCTTATATTCTTCTGCACCGCTTGCTTTCTCTCTTCTCACTTCTCACTTCTCACTTCTCACGTCTCTTACTTTATTTTTTCAATATTATTTATTTTACCAACTCACTAACACATGCCACACACACACACACACACACACACACACATCTCTTTCTCTCTTTATTTTTCTTATATTCTTCTGCACCGCTTGCTTTCTCTCTTCTCACTTCTCACTTCTCACTTCTCACGTCTCTTACTTTATTTTTTCAATATTATTTATTTTACCAACTCACCAACACATGCCACCACCTTTTATTGCCACCTATCACCCAAACTTGCCACATGTCCTTTTTTATGCCAACAATTTTATTTTTAATCTCAGCTGGATCAACTTTTGGATCTCGGGTTATGTATTTGGGTTTGGGAAAATTTGTAGGACCAGATCTTATAATATATGTCACCATTTTTTTTTCATTGGGTGACACAAAAACTGGCCGGTTAATGTATATTCTAGAATCTAGTCAATCCATAAAAATTTAGGTTTGAGCAATTGGAAGCAGCCCCATATTGGTAAGTAGTGCAGTGTGTAGCCAGAGAGCACAAGTATAAACATAGAGAGACCGAAAGATAATTAAACACAAAAGAGAGACTTTGATGGCTTATTTGGTGCGTCGCACTGGACAAGACTAACACACCGTGCCGTACTAATTTCGTATTGTACAACATTTGGTAACATTTTAGTCATACTAAATTGTACAACGTATTGATTTTGTACTATCTTAACCGTATTAATTTATACGGTAAGGGAGATTTTCCACCACCATATTGGACTTAATTTTTTTTAAAAAAACATATTATTATTATTATTTTTTAAAAATATGTGAGGCCAAAAAGCCTCCATCGTGGAGGCTACCTGGCCTCATCTTCAAGGGACCACCGACCTCCATTCGTGGAGGAGAATGGTCAGCTTCCTCTTTGTTGAGGTGACGACTGGTCTCCTACACGAAAGAGGCTAGTGACCTCCCATCGCGATGGAGATCGCAACGCTTGGATCTCCATCGCGATGGATATCCTGCGGTGGGGGAGGCCATCCCCTACTGCTTGGAGATCCAGAGATTGGATCTCCACCCTTTTTTTAAAAAAAAAATCTTCTTTTTTTTAAACACATCTCCACATTCCATCATGGACTGTGGAGATCCAATTTTTTTAATTTTTTTTTTAATGTAGAATTTTTAATTTGTTAATAATTTTAAATTCAAAATTTAATATTTAAATATTTTTATAAATATTTAAATATATTTATAAATATTTAATTAAATAAAAATAAATTAGCAAAACAAAAACTATCCAATACCAAACAATGTAGAGAATTAAATTTAGGGTGCCGATATTACCACCCATGAAACTAATTAGTACACCCATATTCTATTGAGATTTTATTAAAATTTTTAATTATAAAAATATCTCAATAGAAATTAAATAATTATAGCAAATTACTTTAATTAAAAATAAACCAAATACTATGTGCACTAATTAATTATACCCATATTTGTTTTTAAATAATTACACCCATATCTTCAACTATATCTCTTTAATAAAAAAAAATTATGATAAACCCTAACTCATGATAAACCATAATTAAACTCTAATTTTATTTCAAGTATCAAACTTTCTCATCATCATATGATTATCATATAACAAAGTACTGGAAAAAGAATGTTTAGAGAACTCTGATCATACAAAGGTAGCTATTTCTTATATATATACATACATATATATATATATATATATATATATACTATCTTTCTTTTATGTCTAGTTATGAACTCTATCAATAAACAATTTTTTTTTTTTTTTAAAGAAAGCTGTAGACATCAATGAGTTTTTTATTTTATTTTTAGATACTATATATATACACATACAGTCTTTCTATTGTCAGTTCGTCATGATAATAAATATATCAGGATGAAGAATGTGGACCACAGATTATGGAGAAGTTTTGACAAGTGTATACACTTTGAGTCAAAGTATGTAAATCTAGTGGTCCACATTCTTCGTCCTGATATATTTATAGTCAGGACGAATTGATAATAGAAAATCTGTATATATATATATATATATATATATATATATATATATATATAAATGAGAGAATTCTAGATTGAAAGGGTCTTTACTCCATATACAACCTAGTTAGACATTTTTGCTTTTATAAGGCTCCTACATTCGAGACATTTCCAAAAGTAAAATTTGACCACCATTAGAAGAGGATTTGATTTAAAAAAAATAATATGATTTTTTTTTTTATTATATAAACTGGGTTTGTTAATAATTTAAGATGGTTTATAAATAAAATGTATTAAATAAATATATTCATTTCAATAAGGGTACTATTGGCATTAGGATGAGTGCTTAATAAGGGTACGATTGGCATCATGAAATCTAATGGTAATTTTATAATTTTTTCACATTTAACTTTTTATTTATTTATTATTATTTTATAAACTAAATCAAACATTTGCACCTTTAAGGTGCAAAGTTACAATCGTAATGAATATCCTGAACTAACTTGCCCTTCGTGTTGAAGTATTGAAATTTGGCTCGTATTCACATATGATCCCAACAGAATTCAATTGAAAAGAAGTTGTTTAAGCAGGATTCGATTGGCACGTCAAATTTGCAAACACAAATCAAGTCAGCCATTATTGAAGAGAAATAGAAATTGACTAGCTGATGACTTATCCTCGATTGGCGTTTGATTGAGTTAATTATTAGAGTCAGATGTAGATACTTTTATCAGTTTGTACTTTGTAGCTCTTGCATTGCATGACCAATCAGATCATTTCGTAGAAAAAGAAGAGCAAGGAACATGAGGTCTTGCTAAATGAAGTCAATTTCATTTTACTAACAAAAATTAACTGCCAAGAAATTGACTAAGAAGTTGCAAACAACTTCCAAATTGACTAAGCTCATTAGATTGCAACTTCAGTCTAAGTTCTTCGAATTCACAGGGTCAATGCAAAAAGAATACAAAAGCTAGCTAGCAATCTCCTACAATCTCGGAGATAAACGTTGCACATCATTTAGACTTGTAACTTGTAAGCAACTTCGTTCCACAACTTGATTTGAATTGTGGGGCATGACAGGAAATCAAATTGGGAATAAATTAGTTATAATCAAATTGGCAAATTTAATAATAACTAAGAAAAGAAATTCTAATATTTATTAATAAAATAAAGATCAATCACATGAAAAAAAATCTCATAAAGAAGTATCATGGTGTCTAAGTACACCACTAATTTTATTTTATTTTATTTTATTTTTTTTAACGACATAACTCAAACCCATAACATTTGAGATGTAGCCGTGACTTACCACTAAGCCAATTTCATATTGTCCTGTCCACCACTATTACTTTCATAATTTTCTAATTATTTATCAGTTACCCAAATTAAAAATTCATTCAAAGTCAATTTATTATCATTTCATGAATTTAGCAATAAACCAATTATTAAATCTTACATTTTGTTTGCTGCAGGGTGTAATTTCTAAGCATTTGATGTATCTATGGAAAAGGAATCAAAGAATATTTCATTTAACATTAACAAAAAAAACTAAATATACCTCACCATCAATAATACATAATATTAAAAATGAAAGAGTTTTACATTTAATCAGAAATTAAAGTATATAAAAACCATAAAAAATAAACTTCAATGTTTGAGAATTAATAAAAAAAAAATCTATTAACTTTGTTAGATCTAGAAGAAAATTAAAAACTCATAAATGAAAATGGATCCAGGGCATGTTATTCCTTTTTCAATCTCCACTTCTTTCTACTGTTGAAATTAAGTGAAATGCTCCAGGTAATAAAAGAAAGATTATGAGCCCCAATTAATCCGAGCCAAATAATATCAAGACTCAGAATCAGTCAAACTTCAAATTATGCAAAACAAATCCGCACATTTTCTCCTCTTAATACTTTGTGGATTTTCTCCTTTACAAACAAACAGAAAATCCAAGTTATTCTTTGAATTAATGCCTATTGCACTCAAAATAGCATATATAATTAAGTTTAATTAGATTAAATATGTTCCAAAATTGTAGTAAAAAATCCATATTCAAAGATTACAAATGCAACATAACACTCCAAGTAACACGATAGACGATCATTGAATCCGTGTCTGAATACACAACATTTTATATATTAACGATATTGATTAGCATTCGCCATTAAACTGCTATGATTCAATCAAGCAGCAATAGGATAGGAAGATTCCATGACAATGCCGCAAAGGCCTTCCGGGGCATCGATATCCCTTTGCATCCTAATATATCCATTCTCGCCCCAACTTGTCCCCCATGAATTCTTCACCAGCCAATACTTTGTACCATCGGCAGCTGTTCCATACCCGACTTCTGTAACACCATGGTCGAGTTCAGTTCCACATTGTCCTGTGAAGACCCCACTAGAGTAAAATTGAAAGTCAGGGCCAGCATCAAAGATAGATGATCACTGAATCCAAATTTGCACAGCCGATAAACGAGCTGTGCCGTGCCCAAAAAAATTTAGGGTGGCATGGCCCCAAAGGGCCGTGCTGGCCGGCGGGCTGTGCCTCATGTGTCCCGGTAGGTCAGCCCCCTATATTAAAAAAAATATTCAAAAGAAATTAAATTTTAAAAAATGCTTAAATTATTATTATTATTAATTTATTATTACTTTTATTATCATTTTGAGAAATTGTCTCAAGATTAGTAATTATTATTATTATTATTATTATTATTGTTGTTGTTGTTGTTGTTGTTGTTATTGTTGTTGTTGTTGTTGACGGTGATTTTTCGTCATTTGAAAAATCTATACGCCAACGGGTTATTGTAAGGTCCAGCTCTAGAAAAATACTTAAGCCCAAATCTAAACCTAGACATATAACCCAAGACCCAATTAGATAAGCTCAAGCCCAAGCCCAGGTTAGTTAGCAGACAAGTTTAATGAATAAATGAAGAGTTTTCAGATTATATATATTACTGATTATGATCGGTAAGGAAAAGATTTTAGATTATAAGAAAAGATTTAAGATTATCAAATATTTTAAATTTTATAAAATCAGAAAATGTTTTATTATATTATATAGTATTTACAGAAGTGTGTTTTTTTTACAAAAAAAATTTAGTTAGTTCTCAACAGAACATATTGTGATAATGGAACAGTTTTAGATTAAATCCTGATTAGTTTAAGGAAGTGATATAGAAAAAGATATAGTATTTACAAAGAGATATAGAAACAGATACATAATAGTTTTCTACAGACTAGATTAAGTTTAGCCAGTATAAGTTTATTAAGCATTAATGTTTTTCAGAAAGATAGTTATTAATTTTAGAATTGTAGAGAAAAGATATGTTTTTAAATTTATTCAGGGATAATAGTTTTAGTAAAGTTTCTAAGAAAAGAAAAGTTTTAGTTTTCAATGATTATTTCCACTCACCGGGCGTTAGCGCTCATTCTTTTATTTTAAACTATTTTTTTCCAGGTGATCACCATGTTCGTACAGATTCTTTAGTATCGTGAGATTGGCCACATGTGATAACAGAAATGGTAGTTCATTAATTTAATTTAATTCTTTTTTTTTTTTTTTTTTTTTGTGTGTGTGTGTGTGTGTGCAAATGTGCATATTTTCAGATATCATTATTTTTCATGAATAATTTTAAATATGCAAATGGTCCAACACAATGAAAACAAATTTTGGATTTTAACGGAGTTATATTTTATAATGGGCCATTACCCACATATTTAAATTGCACTTTAAAATTACTAGGTGAAAAAGTTTGAAAAGTCAAGTGATTGTTAAAGATTTTATTAGAAGTCACTTTGAGATTCATATGATTTTTTGTAATGTTTTCTAGAAGACACATATTTCAATTAGAAAAGTAAGATTTTCATAGGATTCCCTCATACTCAAGATAGGATTTGTTCATATGAAAATGTTACCGCACCAACTAGCACGGATTGGAGAAAGAAAGGAGCTGTCACTCCATTAAGGATCAAGGCCAATGTGGTAAAGTGGAACCACCTTAAATAAATTTTGAGGAACAAATAAAATTATTAGTCAATTGAAATTCCCAAAATTGACTTAATTATGCTATGATTCTTGTGACTACTTATATTCTTACTTACCCTTGTGTTGTCTAATAATATATACAGGCTGTTGCTGGGCATTTGAGGCTGTCGCGGCTATGGAAGGAATTAACCAGCTTTCAACAGGAAAGTTGATATCTCTTTCGGAGCAAGAATTGGTTGATTGTGACATAAGTGGTGAAGACCAAGGCTGCAATGGTGGTCTTCTGGAATTTGCCTTCGAATTTATCATTCAAAACAAAGATCTCACAACTGAATCTAATTACCCTTACCAGGGATCTGATGGAACTTGCAGCAAGAACAAGGCAGCTTCACATGCAGCCAAGATCACTGGTTATGAATACGTGCCCATCAACAATGAGGCAGCTCTCCTTCAAGGGAGGCCGGTGCCTTAGGCTATTTAGGCACGTGGTTGCTAAGGCCACAACTAAAATTAAGGTTTAAAAACAATTTTACAAATAAAAAATATTAAATACTAATTAAATACTCTGTACAGTACGCTAATGAAGTGTGCCGTGTCGTGCTTGTACGGAATCGTGCTTTTTTCGGACTGTGCTTAGGCCGGCTCGACCTAATTTACATGTTTAATTAATATTAGACATGTCTAGCAGAAAATATGAATCAGAATACCAAAAATTCAAAATATATATATATATATATATATAGTCCTGGAACATTAGAGGTTTGGGGAAGGAAGAGAAGAGAAGGAAGGTGAGGAAGGTGGTGTATTGCTATAAACCGGCAGTTTTTTTCCTTCAAGAATCAAAGTTGGCTGTTTTTGATAATAGAATTATTAGAGGTTTGGGGGGAGCGGTTTTAACCAGAGGTGTGGGAGTCGACGCAGTGGGTTCGGCAGGTGGCTTGTTGTCTCTATGGAATGAAGATTTGGTGACCATAAAGGCTTGTACTTCTAATAAATGGTGCTTAATTTTGGTGGGCGTGCTGAATAAAATTGACAAAGAAGTCGTGTTTTGTAACATTTACGCTTCTAACCTGGAAAGTGAGAGGAGAGAATTGTGGGTTTTCATCCTTAACACTCAACAGTCCTTCGTGATGCCTGGGATTATAGGAGGAGATTTCAACACAATTCTTAATGTGTCTGAAAGAAGAGGAGGGTCTTTTAATGTGTGGTCCGCTAGAGCTTTTAATAGTTTTATTCTCCAGGCTACGGTGGTTGATATTCCGATGCGGGGGATCACTTTCACTTGGTCAAACAATAGGGAGTTGGGGTCTTGGGCGAGATTAGATAGGTTTTGGGTGTCTCCGATCGTTTTATCTTGGTTCCCAGACTTGGAGCAAACTAGACTACCAAGGACGATTTCCTTTTTTTTTTGAACAGCTAAACTTTATTAAAAAAAGGCCAACAAGGCCAAGAAAACAAGCACACAACAGCCAACCCAGCACCACGGCCAAGCCCACAACAGGGGCACACACAACGCAAAAAACAGCACAGGGGCACACACAACACAACATACAGCACAGCAAAAAATGAATTTCTGATCACAATGCTATTACAATTGGTGTTGCTAAGGATCTTTGGGGCCCTAGACCTTTTCATTTTAACAATGAATGGTTGGAAGATAAGGAGTTAATGGCTGCTATTAAAAAAGATTGGAAAGGAAAAAGGGTTAGGGGGAATATTAGCTTCATTCTTCATTCCAAACTAAGAGGTTCCAAGTGTTAGTGAAGAGTTGGACAGTCTCCAGGAAAAAAGACATCAACACAACAAAGGAACTTGAGCTGCGGCTGGCCAAGATTGATGAGAGGGCTGCTTTAGATGGATGGTCAAAGGAGCTGCGAAAGGAGAGGTTGGAGGCTTTATCGGAGTTGTGGAAAGGAATTAAATGGGAAGAACAAGAATGGAGACAAAAATCTAGGGTTAAATGGCTACCGGAAGGCGAAGAAATACCAAATTTTTTCACATGGTGGCCAGTGGGAGGAGATGAAATAATTTCATAGATAATTTTTCTTTGGACTGAGTGATTTTGACCAAACTGATTGAGGTGAGTAGTGGTATTGCCGATAGTTTTGAGGGGCTTTATAAGAATGTTCGCTGGCACCGTCCTAAAATTAGGGGTCTTCCTCTTAAAAGGCTATCGGCTTCGGAAAGTGAAAGTTTGGAGGTGTAGTTCAATTTAGAGGAGGTTTGGGAAGTGGTTTCCTCTTGTGATGGGAATAAAGCGCCTAGGCCGAATGGGTTTAACCTTAATTTTATCAAGGAAAATTGGGGGGCCATTAAAGATAATTTTATGAGATTTATGGATCCATAGTCAAGGATCTAAACCGGACCTTCATAGCTCTTATCCCAAAATGTCCCAATCCTAAATCGATGAAAGATTTTAGAGCTATAAGTCTAGTAGGATCCTTGTACAAGATCCTTGTAAAGGTGTTGGCTAATCGCATGAGGAGGGTCATTGGTTTGGTAGTGGGAGAAGCTCAGATGGCTTTCGTGAAGAATCGTCAAATCCTTGATAGCTTTGTTATAACCGAAGAGATCATTCATCATTGGAGGAAAAACAAGGAGGGGGGTTTGTTGGTGAAACTGGATTTCGAAAAGGCGTACAATAGTCTTGATCACGCCTTTGTGGATGACATTTTAAGTGATATGGGTTTTGGGGGAAAATGGAGGCAGTGGATGGAGAGTTGTATCACTACCCTTGTGATGTCGGTGTTGGTGAATGGGAGCCCTTCTAGGCAGTTAAATATCGAAAGGGGTTTGAGGCAGGGTGATCCCTTATCTCCGTTTTTATTCAATATAGCGGTGAAGGTTTGAGTGTTTTGTTTAGAAAAGCGGAGTCTATGGATATGTTGAAAGGAGTTAATTTCGGTTCGGAAGGTGTTCTTGTGTCACATTTGCAATTCGCCGACGACATTATTCTTTTTCTTCAACCGAAGGAAGAGTATCTAATGAACACAAGAAGAGTTTTGAGGTGTTTTGAGTTAGCTTCGGGTTTGCGCATTAATTTTCAAAAAACTTGTGTAGTTAAGGTCGGAAATGATAATGAGTTGAATTGGGCGGCAAAGTTTAGATGTTCAAGTGCTTCTCTTCCCATTACTTATTTGGGTCTCCCGCTTGGCGGCCGTCCTTACTCTAAATTTTTTTGGTCGGATTTACTTAGAAGAATAGAAAACCGGCTTGCTCCATGGAAGAAGTCTTTTCTTAACAAAGGTGGAAGACTTGTTCTCATAAAAGCCGTGATGTCAAGTATCCCAATTTATTTCATGTCGGTGTTTAAAATCCCAATTTCGGTGGCTAAAAGAATCGAAGGTCTCCAAAGAAGCTTCTTCTAGGGGGATGGCTGTGAGAAGAGGAAAATTCATGCCATAAAATGGGAGAATTTGTGCAAAGACAAAAAGTTTGGAGGCTTGGGCATTGGTTCGGTTTCTGACAAAAATAAAGGGCTTTTGGCAAAGTGGGTTTAGAGGTTCGGAAAGGAAGACTTTCCACTATGGAAAAGGGTTTTATGCACTAAATACGGTTTTCCAACAAACTCTTTGATATGGAATGATTGTAGCAGCCCTTCTAGCTCTTTTTTCACCAAGGCAGTAGGTAGTCTTTTCATGCAAGGATCAAAATCTGCTAAGCTGCTTAAGGATGGCCTAAGAATCGTGATTGGTATAGGTGACAAGGTAAGGCTTTGGTCGGATATTAGGGTGGATGGAGTCCCGCTTAAGGAGTTTTTCCCAAGAATTTTTGCGTTGTCTATTAACAAAGATGGCTGCCTCAGAGATTATGGAAGTCGGATAGGGAAGGATTGGAGGTGGGAGATTCAACTTAGAAGACCTTGTTTTAGTTGGGAAACCGGTCGGTGGAATTTGTTTTTGGAGGAACTTAAGAAGATTAAAATCTTTGATTCTATTCCAGATTCTTTAGGGTGGAATTTTTGCTCAAATGGAATTTTTTCTGTTAATTCTTTTTGGAAGAACCTTGCTGATGCGTCGGAGTTTGGAAAGGTTTTACCCCTCCTAAGATCGAAATGTTTGTGTGGCATCTCTTGCAAGATCAGGTGATTGTGAAAGAGGTTATGCGCAAGTTTGGGATGGACTTAGGGTCGGATTGGGAGTGTTCGTTGTGTAATGAGGCGGCTGAATCTTCTGATCACCTTGTCCTCCATTGCAATTGGTCTTGGAGTCTTTGGAGGGAATGCATGAGCTGGTGGAACATTAATTTTTGTGGCTCCTCTTCTTTGGCGGAATGATGGAAAGGATGGGTTGGCTTTTGTCCTAGGAAGAACTCAGAGAGAGTGTGGGTTTCTTTATTTTTTGCTGTCACCTGGACAATCTGGGAGGTTAGAAATGGAAAGGTGTTTACCAATGTTGAAGCTTCCTTAACAAAAGCTATGGATATGGTGAAGTTTAGAGTTGCCTGGTGGTTTAAAAATTATGGCAATGGCTCTAGCGATCCCATTACTCATATCCTGCTTGATATTAATAGCTGCTCGTTGCATTGATCCGTAGAAAGTTAAGACGCAGAAGATGAGGGATTGGATTCCTCCGCCTCCTGAGGTTTTGATGTTTAATGTAGATGGTTCAGCGAGGGGATCCCTGGGCCAAGCTAGTATTGGAGGGGTTCTTTGTAATAATGGTGGGAAAGTTCTGTGTTCCTTCTCTATTAATATCGGCTGGCAAGACGTCATCACTGCCGAGATCATGGCAATTGCTAAAGCGTGCAATCTGTGTTTTTCAAGAGCAGAATTATCTGGCAGTAAGATTGTGTTCAGCAGTGATTCAAAGACAGCGGTTGCGTGGATTAATGGAAATGATGAGGGTAACAGCAGATTTACGAAATTAATCTATGATATTCGTAATTTTTTGACTTGTTGGGGGCAAGCTACTGTGGAGTTCAACCATCGATGTACAAACTCTTTAGCAGATTCACTAGCCAAAAAAGGTTCCAGAGGTGAGGGGGATGTTATTATTTGGAGTAATTTGGGGGAAGAGGACGTTGCAACAGTTTCATGACAATGGCTGGTTTCTATTCTTGTTTTCTCTCTTCTCTATTGCTGGGGCTTGTTTTTTCCCCTGTTCTTGGCTGTTTTGCTGGTCTCTGTTGTTGTTTCCTCTTCTGCTGTTTTTGCGCCTTGCTTTTTGCTCTGGCTGTTGCGCCTCCTTGGTTCTTGCCTTTTTGGCTTGGTAATACATTTTAGTTTCTCAATATATATATATATACACACACACACAAAAACTCAATCAACATTTTTGCATTTTACAAATAAGAATAAATTTAAAATAAATTATTTTAACTATTAGTTTAATATATTTTACATTACACATTCAGAGCCTTATTTTAAATTTTCACCTAAGGCCCCAGATACTCTTGAGCCGCCCCTGCTCTTTTGAAGGCAGTGACTAAGCAGCCAGTATCTGTTGTCATTGATGCCGGTGACTCTGACTTCCAATTTTACTCAAGTGGTGTCTTCACAGGACAGTGTGGAACTGAACTCGACCATGGTGTTACAGTAGTCAGGTATGGAACAACTGCTGATGGTACCAAGTATTGGTTGGTCAAGAATTCATGGGGGACTAGTTGGGGCAAGAATGGATACATAAGGATCAGGGGCGAAGCCAAGACTTATTGTCTGGGTGGGCTAAATGTATAATTTTTTTTTGGTATACCACATGCGGTGTAACGATTCTAACTTGGGACATTGTCATACTGAATGAATGTAACTTGGGACATTAGCAAACGATGTAAGGTTCAAAATTTGTTTATTTTATTTATGAAATGAATGGAGAATTGAGAAGAAATGAAAACTTTAATTTGTTTGAGTGTCAATAAAAATATTGAGTATATCACCCTAATGATTCTATTAAGATTATCTCAATTAAATTAAATTATAAACTAAACTATTTTTATGACTTATCAACTATAAAATAATATTAATTTTGCCATTGTTTTATATTTATATTTTTACTTTTTAAAAAAACAATGAAAATAACAAATTAAACTTAATAATTTTTTTTTTTTTGAAAAAGTTAGCTAGCCTAGGCTAGCCCAGGCTAACTTGTTAGTACCTCCGCCCCTGATAAGAATGCAAAGAGATATCGATGTCCCGGAAGGCCTCTGCAGCATTGCAATGGAATCTTCCTATCCTACTGCTACTTGATTGAATCATAGCAATTTAATGGCGGACGCTGATGATCAATATCATTAATATATATGAAGTTGTATTCAGACATGAATGGTGTGCTTTTTTATTCAGTTTGTGTAAATGCTTATAAATTAAAGCAGCATGTCTCTGTAAATTAAACCTCCATTATCAGTAATTAAACTTCTTGCATGCATCCTCTCTTTTTGTTCAATTCCTATTAATTTCTTTTGGCAAGAGTTTCTTGTTCAAGGTTTTTCATGCCCAAATTACAATTTGACTAGCGATACACCATTAGAGTTCATCTAATCAAATTTTAATCATTATAAATATATTAAGTAAAAAGGTTTTATAACATCAATTTTTTTTTTACATGGCTTTATAATTATTTTAATTCAGTTAATAATTTTATTTAAGAATAGTAGTTGAAATTTTCTAAGGAAATATTAATTTGAGGTGCATTGACAATTTTAGATTAGTACATATATCAACACTCTTGTATCTTCTGTTCTCATAACATTTGTTGTCCCCTATTTGATAGCCAAAACTTGGTATATAACCAATATGGTTCTGGACCTAATTCATGAGAGAAGGATTAAATTGACCTTATTAATACTTTTGACTTGTGAGATAGAGGTTTGAATCTCATTTTTACCAATTAAATCCCAAAGTGTAGGAACACCCTTTCCAAAGATCAAGGTAAATCCCTGACCTGATTGATGTCAGATAAAAAATAAAAATAAAACATGGCGTTAAATATTCATAATTGATAGCTGCCGGCTAGAATAATTTTATGATATAAATAAATAATATTTCAGCTTCTCACTTCTTTTTTTGGGACACGAAAAATTCACCATATATATATCATAATCATAATGAAATTTATTTATAAATTAGGATTCCAACTAACATAATATGATACTGGCATTATCACAGCCAACCAAGTACGTACATACGTACATGGACCCATTGACAATCTTAATAATGCAGAATAAATAATTTGTTATAAATATTAGAAGGAACATCTCCGGAAGACTAGAAGAGCCTTTTTTTTAAGACTTATTATGCAGTTGGAAATGAAGGGTATGTCGCAATCCCACACTGACCTCCACTGTTACTGGATCCTCTCAAAATTTTCATGTAGCCATTATCACCCCAAGTTTGGCCCCATGAATTCTTGATTAACCAGTAATCCATACCATTCTCATTTCCATATCCAACAATAGTAACAGCATGGTTCAGTGAATTGCCACAGTATCCTTGGAAGATCCCATCACCTTTAAAATTCTGAAAGTGATCACCACTGGCAGCGATGGCAACTGAGACAGGTTGCCTGGATACAGCATTTTTCAATGCCTGCTCATCGTTGCGAGTTACATCTTGGAAACCAGTGATTTGGGCAGCGGTTTCCGTCTGCTGGTCACAGATTCCATCTTGTCCCTGGTATGGATAATTTGACTCTGCGGCCAGACCTCCATTTTGTTTAATGTAATCAAAGGCAGTATCCATAGAACCGCCATTACAACCATGATTGTCTGAAACGCAATCCACTAGTTGTTGCTCAGACAAATCGAGTAACGTATTAGTCTTAATCTGTATAATTCCTTCCATTGCTGCCACAGCTGAAAATGCCCAGCAACAACCTACGTATATAGAAGTTTGAACATATATATTACAAATAAACTCAGAAAAACTATATACGCACCGTGTAAATGGTGAAAATGGTGAAATTCTTACCACATGATCCTTGATGCTTAATTTCGCTGACAGCACCTTTCTCCCTCCAGTCAATGCTGTCTGCAACTTCTGTCGGGTTATCGTAGCTGTCGTATGATGCTGTAGTATTGGACAATCTTGGGTTGGGAGGCATCTTCAATCCTGTGTGAGAGGCTAAGAATTCTTCATTAGTTAAGTCAGAAAAGGCATTGATGCCTAATTTGTAAGTGTTGTTCCCTGCAGCGTTGAACTTTTCTATGTAATCATAATTCTTCTTAAATATCTGAAAGCGTCTCTCTTTCTCTGCGCTGTCTAGATAAGTGCGTCCATGCTGAGCTATCCACTGCTCATGCTTTTGAGCAATGAAATCTACATCCAACGTTCGGGATGTGGCTTGATGAGAAGCCAAAGTCACCAGAACCATCAATAGAGGAATGACAAAAGCTTTCTTATGTGTTAATGCCATTGTTTACAAAAGATGGTTCTTGGCACTCAAGCTATGAAGAAGTGAAGCACACAACATAGCTATTTATATATACAGAAGATCATGGGTTTGTTTGCAAAATTGTCATCTTCACTGCAACTTCCTTGGAGAGGGACCAGACTTCAGAGTTCAATGTCGTACCCCGGCCCATACTCCAGAATCATATGTTGTGGAGCCAATAAATTAATTAGCTAATGAGTCTAATGGGTGTTTAAAGTTTTATCACCGTGATTATAGGAGATTAATTGTAAGCTAGCTAGCTTGTCTTCTTCTTGCATGGACAGATCATATGAATTCGAAGACAGAACTACAACGTGTTTCAGACTTTCAGTTAATTAGTTGCATATTAATGAGCTCAGTCAATCTGGATTTCGTTGGAACACTTGGAAATCAGTGGCAGAATGGAAGGGTGGATTTTTCTTGATTTGGATTTATGTGTTTAGAAAATGAAGTTGCAATACCTATCTATAACGCTGCTCAGCATTTTTCTATAGTTATGCTTAGCTCTTTTGCACCTAATGATTATAATAATATTGCATTCATATTCAATCTTACCGTTAATGAATAAAATTATCTCTGCTTTTCGTTCATCATTGTCACGACTCATGACTAACTATTGATTTACGTACCGTGAGGTTTAATTAATTCTTTTTGAAAAACAATCCTCACATATTTTTCAGTCTATAAACTGTACTGTATCAAAATATGCTGGTACAAAGATCGAATAATGTTACACCGTATCAAACCAATGGTAATCTTGTTTGTTGGAAATTTGAAGGCAAAAACAAATCGTATATATGACAGGACCCGCCCTGAGACTCCTATCTTGATTACAAGGGAATCCTATGAAAATCTTATATTTCTAATTGAAATCTGAATCTTTTGGAAAACATTATAGAAAATCATATGAATCTCAATTCTCAAGGTGGCTTCTAATAAAATCTTTAACAATCACTTGGCTTTTCAAACTTGTATACCTTGTAATTTAAAACTGCAATTTAAATTTGTGGATTATGGCCCATCATAAAATATAATTCAATTAAAATAAAAATTTTCCCTTCTTTGTGTTGGATCCATATGCTCAATAGTCAATATTTACATATTCGAAAACTAATTATGAAAAATCTTGATATTTGAAAATATGCACATTTGCATAACATGCTTTAATTAAAAGAATGAATTACCAATTCTGTCATCACATGTGGCCCATCTCTTGATGCTAAAGAATCTGCACGAACCCGGTGATCGCCTAAGAAAAATAGTTTAAAATGAAAGAATGAGCGTTAACGCCCAGCAAGTGGAAATAAACTTTATACTAAAACTTTTCTTTCATATAAGCTTTACTAAAAAATACTATCTCTGAATAAATCTGAAATCGTGAATATCTTCTTTACCTTCCTGAAAACAAATCTCTTCTTGAAAAACATTCTATACTCAATAAACTTTATACCGCTTAAATAACACATGATCTGAAAACTATTAGCTACATAAAACTTTTCTAAATTTCTTTCTGAATAATGTATTTCTTGGGCTAAACTTAATCTGTAGAACACATTTCTATATCTCTTTCTAAATTATGTATCTCTTCCTGAAATAAATCTGAAACTGCTCTGTAACATAACCTGAGAACTAATTAAATATCTTTTGTAAATAAAACACATTTCTGTAAATACTATAAAATATAATAAATTTTTTTTCTAATTTTATAAATAACATTTTTGATATAAAATTGATGTTCTGATAATCTGAAATATTTTCTTTACTGATCATAATCAATAATATATATATAATCTGAAAACTCTTTACCAAATTAGTATCTAGAGGAATATCTCATGTACGTGGCAAAACATCTCAATCCACACGCAGGGTAGGGGGTAATACATATCTCACATACACGGAGATATCTAATCACCTGTGCAGAGTAATAAATAATAATCTCACATACACGGTGATATGACCGCACGTGCAGAGTAATTTCACATACACGTTGATATTTGATCAAACCTCCAAAGTAATATATATATATATATATATATATATATATATATATATATAATCTCACATACACGTCGATATCTGATCGAACGTGCAGAGTAATCTCATATACATAGCAATATTACCACACATGCAGAGTAATAATCTCACATACATGTGTAGAGCAACCCCTCAAAGGCTTATAATCTGAATATGATACTACCGTGGAGGGTACATATATGATATCTTAAAATCTCTTTATGAAACATACGTAATTCTTTACAAATACTTTGCTCAAAACTTGCATAAATATTCTTTTCTTTTCTTCTTTGAAAATCTTATAAATAACTTGGATTTAGAAATCTTTTTGAAAATTTGGTAATTTGTTTGAAAATCTAAAAATCTAGAAATCTGTCTGAAAATACTTGTACTATATATTTTTCTTTGTAAAATCTTGTTCTATAAAACTAATTCTCTAATTAGTCTATTTTTGAATCATGAAAATCTATGCATTTCTTAAAACATCTCAAATCATTTGGAAATCTGTTTTATAAATAAATGAATAAATCATTTATTTCTAATAACTCTCTAAATTACTAAAGCTAACATATAATTCTAAAATGATTAACTTCAATTATAAATAAAAACTATCCACCCACAGAACTCATGTGCTCAAATCTGTTCTAGGATTGGGTTCCATCTGAATTCATTTATCTCTAGTTCCACCCTAAATCACATAAACTCAATTTAAAATTTGAGATAATCTAATAAAACTATTGTATTCTAAACTTCATAAACTTTTTTTTTTTTTGAAAAGCGAATTTCATTAAATAGGCCAAAAGAGGCCAAACAGAACAAACAGACAGCCAGTAAAAGAAACAGCCAGCAACCGGAACAGGGCAAAACAACCACAAAGGGACCAAAACAACACAGCTCTCGCACACAACAAGAAAAAATAGAAGAAAAGAAAACAGAGCAAAACAGAGCTCAACCAAGCACAAACAATATTGGAAATCCCAAATGAGGTTGATCCCATCCTGACCAGCTCCTTTTTTGGCCAACAAATCAGCGTAAGAGTTGGAAAATCTTGGATTGAAAATGATTCGAGCATTCCTTAGCGAATTTAGGTGAGAGCGGATGTTTGAGATGAGCTACAAATGATTCAGGCTGCCCATGCCCTTAGAGTTTATCCAGGAGACAGCTGTTTTGAAATCACTAACAAAATCCACCTCATTTCCATAGAAAAAATTTGAGCTTGAACACAACGAAATTGCTCTGTGAAGAGCAAGGATTTCAGCTGAAATAAAATCTTGAGTCCCTACAAAATCAAAAAACTAGCCTAAAACCTTCCCATAGCTGTCTCTCAAGACACCTCCAATCCCAACTATTCCAGGATAACCCCTAGACGAGCCGTCTACATTAAATTTCAAAACGGTGCTTGGA
Source organism: Acer saccharum (assembly GCA_030490815.1). Lineage (NCBI taxonomy): Eukaryota > Viridiplantae > Streptophyta > Magnoliopsida > Sapindales > Sapindaceae > Acer > Acer saccharum. The sequence continues at coordinate 10,168,399 of CM059877.1, read as the reverse complement.
GGAGGAGTCTAGACACAACCCCTTCTTTTAATTGATTGATTCGTGTCAGTGCAACTGTCCTAAAGGTTAAGAAGGATGGTGGAAATGGGAAGCTTAGAACCTTTGCCATGGAACTTATACCACCACGCAATTCTGAATTTCACAAGATCAGAGACCTAATCAATCGAATTGCGAACATTATTAAAAATTCTTTGGTTTCTGGTCTCCTAAACAGACCATAACATAGCAACAAAAAAAGTATTCCAAGCATGACCAAACTTCGACTCTGGGCATAAACCAGGCCAACCTAAGAACCACTCCATCAAAGACTTATTGAAGCAAGACACCACTCCCCACCAATCCATACAAATTGACCATAACTTCTAGGTCCAAGGACAATGTAGGAAAAGGTGAGCTATGGTCTCCGGTTCATTGTTGCAAAACGAACAGGGGAAAGACAGATTAAGGGCAATACCAAAATTCTGCATTAATTGGCCTACCATAACTCTTCCTCTTAAAGCTTGCCAAATGAAAATCTCAAATTTGGAAGGACTAATCCCTTGCCAAATAGCCATAAGATCTTGAGAGTTGTCATGCGAGGGGGTTTCTAGGCACAAATGAAACGAGCCCATAGTAAACTTACCATCTGGGCGATGCAACCAAGCCAGAGTATCCGGAGATAACCTCCTAATAAAGACATTTTCAAGAAGGCTCAAAAGAATGTTCCATTGACTCCGTTCCCAATTGAAAAGGGGCCTGCGTAAAGCAATATCCCACCTCCATTGAGAACCTTGCCAATACCCAAAGTCTTGAATCACACCACTTTTCTTGATAGCTAACGTGTAAATTTGCGGACAAGCCACTTTGAGTTGAGCCATGTTCCCTCCTGGTAACTCCCAAAAGTCAGCCCTACCACCATTTCCAACCACTATCTTTAAACCTTCATTAAGAGCTTTTGACACATCTGTGTTTCCTTCAAAAAGGCTAACTATTGCCTTAACAAAGATAGATGTATCGTGATTGCTCTTCCAATTCCAACCCAAACTGGTGCCAGGAATCCCATATCGGGCACACCAAACTCTCCTCCAAAGAGTGTTTTATTCAATACCAAAACACCAAACCCATTTAGCAAGTAAGCTCCTATTTTTATCCACCATTCTACCTACTCCCAGCCCCCAATTTTTCTTACTTTTACTCAAGGTGACCCAATCAACAACATGGATCTTTTTTTTCTCTAAACCGTCCCCCCAAAAGAAAGACCTTTGGAGTTTCTCAATGGAGTTGGCCACACCTATTGGAATTTTGAAAATTGAAAAAAAATACAATGGCATACTCGATATGAATGACTTGATGAGAACTAGTCTCCCTCATTTGCTCAGAAATTTACGTTTCCAAGGAGCCAGCCTTTTCTCAACTCCATTTATTAACGGATCTCAGAAATTCTTAAGCCTTGACCTCGCTCCAAGAGGCAGCCCAAGGTAGGTGATTGGTAAGGTAGCTCTTTTACCTTTGAAAGTCGTTGCCCACCAATGCTCCCTGTTACAGTTTTTACCAACCCTAACCACATAAGACTTGTGGAAATTTATGCTCAAACCGGCCGCTAGCTCAAAGCAACGGAGAATTCTTCTAGCATTGCTCAAGTACTCCAACTTAGGCTGAAGAAACAAAATCGTATCATCAGCAAATTGTAGATGGGAACGTGGACTTCATTGTCACCAAAGCTGGTACCTCTCATTAAACCCATATCACAAGCTTTCCTAAATAAACTGCTCAAGCCTTCCGTGACGATGTTTTAAAAAAAAGGGTGAGAGAGGATCACCTTGATGTAGACCTCTCTCCATCCCAAATTGGGTGGTCGGACTCCCATTTACCAATATCGATAGCATTGGTGTAGAAACACAACTCATCATCCAATTCCTCCACTTCTCACCAAAACCCATGTACTTCATCATGGAATCTAGAAAACCATGATCAACACTGTCACAGGGTTTCTCAAAATCTAGCTTAACCAATAGGCCTCCTGTGTTATCTGATTTCCACATGTGAATGATCTCCTCCACAATGACAAAGCTGTCCAAAATCTGACAGTTCTTAACAAAAGCTATATGTGATTCTCCAATAATTGTGTCCACAACAATTTTGATGCGATTGGCCAACACCTTGGCTAGCACTTTGTACATGAAGCCCACTAAACTGACCAGTCTGAAGTCCTTCATCGACTTCGGTTTACCACACTTAAGAATAATGGTGATGAAAGTTTTAGGTCTTTAACCAAAGAACCATCTGCGTGAAACCTACGAATGAAATTCATAAAGTCCTCTTTCATCATGTCCCATTTTGATTTCACAAAGTTTAGATTCAATCCATCTGGGCCTAGAGCCTTGTTCCCATCACAACTCTTGACGGCTGCCCAAACCTCGTCATCCGAGAATGGTCTTTCCAGATTTTCCTTGTTAATCTCCGAAAGTGTTTTGAAGTCTAAACCTGTGATGCTTGGCCTCTTCCATGGGACGTTTTGGAATTTGCTTTTGAAGAAACTTCGAACACCCTCCTTGACCAAATTCAGGTCCGAGGTACGCACACCATCAATGTCGATATCTCCTACATAATTGCTTCTCTTTCTCCCATTTGCCAAAATATGGAAGAATTTCGAGTTCCTATCTCCCTCCTTAAACCGTTTCACCCTGGATTTCTGTCACCATTTAAACTTCATAAACTTAAATCACTTATCTATGTATTCCACCGTAATATGCACCATATTTCTTCATCTTCCTTCTATTTCTCTCTCTAAGTCTTGGTCAATCTCTTTCTTATTTCTCTCTCCTAATCTCTTGGTTCTATCTCTCTCTCTCTCTCTCTCTCGCCCAACTTCTTCTTCCTTCTATTCTTTGTGTTCTCTCTTTTCTGTTTTTGCTTGGTCTTAGCCGAGTCTCTCTCTCTCTCACACACACACACACACACACACACACACACACACATCTCTTTCTCTCTTCTCACTTCTCACTTCTCACTTCTCACGTCTCTTACTTTATTTTTTCAATATTATTTATTTTACCAACTCACTAACACATGCCACACACACACACATCTCTTTCTCTCTTTATTTTTCTTATATTCTTCTGCACCGCTTGCTTTCTCTCTTCTCACTTCTCACTACACACACACACACACACACATCTCTTTCTCTCTTTATTTTTCTTATATTCTTCTGCACCGCTTGCTTTCTCTCTTCTCACTTCTCACTTCTCACTTCTCACGTCTCTTACTTTATTTTTTCAATATTATTTATTTTACCAACTCACTAACACATGCCACCACCTTTTATTGCCACCTATCACCCAAACTTGCCACATGTCCTTTTTTATGCCAACAATTTTATTTTTAATCTTAGCTGGATCAACTTTTGGATCTCGGGTTATGTATTTGGGTTTGGGAAAATTTGTAGGACCAGATCTTATAATATATGTCACCATTTTTTTTTCATTGGGTGACACAAAAACTGGCCGGTTAATGTATATTCTAGAATCTAGTCAATCCATAAAAATTTAGGTTTGAGCAATTGGAAGCAGCCCCATATTGGTAAGTAGTGCAGTGTGTAGCCAGAGAGCACAAGTATAAACATAGAGAGACCGAAAGATAATTAAACACAAAAGAGAGACTTTGATGGCTTATTTGGTGCGTCGCATTGGACAAGACTAACACACCGTGCCGTACTAATTTCGTATTGTACAACATTTGGTAACATTTTAGTCATACTAAATTGTACAACGTATTGATTTTGTACTATCTTAACCGTATTAATTTATACGGTAAGGGAGATTTTCCACCACCATATTGGACTTAATTTTTTTAAAAAAAACATATTATTATTATTATTGTTTAAAAATATGTGAGGCCAAACAGCCTCCATCGTGGAGGCTACCTGGCCTCATCTTCAAGGGACCACCGACCTCCATTCGTGGAGGAGAATGGTCAGCTTCCTCTTTGTTGAGGTGACGACTGGTCTCCTACACGAAAGAGGCTAGCGACCTCCCATCGCGACGGAGATCGCATCGCTTGGATCTCCATCGCGATGGATATCCAGCATTGGGGGAGGCCATCCCCTACCGCTCGGAGATCCAGAGATTGGATCTCCACCCCTTTTTTTTAAAAAAAAATCTTCTATTTTTTAAACACATCTCCATATTCCATCATGGACTGTGGAGATCCAATTTTTTTAAGTTTTTTTTTTAATGTAGAATTTTTAATTTGTTAATAATTTTAAATTCAAAATTTAATATTTAAATATTTTTATAAATATTTAAATATATTTATAAATATTTAATTAAATAAAAATAAATTAGCAAAACAAAAACTATCCAATACCAAACAATGTAGAGAATTAAATTTAGGGTGCCGATATTACCACCCATGAAACTAATTAGTACACCCATATTCTATTGAGATTTTATTAAAATTTTTAATTATAAAAATATCTCAATAGAAATTAAATAATTATAGCAAATTACTTTAATTAAAAATAAACCAAATACTATGTACACTAATTAATTATACCCATATTTGTTTTTAAATAATTACACCCATATCTTCAACTATATCTCTTTAATAAAAAAAAAAAATATTATGATAAACCCTAACTCATGATAAACCATAATTAAACTCTAATTTTATTTCAAGTATCAAACTTTCTCATCATCATATGATTATCATATAACAAAGTACTGGAAAAAGAATGTTTAGAGAACTCTGATCATACAAAGGTAGCTATTTCTTATATATATATATATATATATATTATCTTTCTTTTATGTCTAGTTATGAACTCTATCAATAAACAATTTTTTATTTTTTTTAAAGAAAGCTGTAGACATCAATGAGTTTTTTATTTTATTTTTAGATACTATATATATACACATACAGTCTTTCTATTGTCAGTTCGTCATGATAATAAATATATCAGGATGAAGAATGTGAACCACAGATTATGGAAAAGTTTTGACAAGTGTATACACTTTGAGTCAAAGTATGTAAATCTAGTGGTCCACATTCTTCGTCCTGATATATTTATAGTCAGGATGAATTGATAATAGAAAATCTGTATATATATATATATATATATATATATATATATATATATATATAAATGAGAGAATTCTAGATTGAAAGGGTCTTTACTCCATATACAACCTAGTTAGACATTTTTACTTTTATAAGGCTCCTACATTCGAGACATTTCCAAAAGTAAAATTTGACCACCATTAGAAGAGGATTTGATTTAAAAAAATAATATGATTTTTTTTTTTTTATATATAAACTGGGTTTGTTAATAATTTAAGATGGTTTATAAATAAAATGTATTAAATAAATATATTCATTTCAATAAGGGTACTATTGGCATTAGGATGAGTGCTTAATAAGGGTACGATTGGCATCATGAAATCTAATGGTAATTTTATAATTTTTTCACATTTAACTTTTTATTTATTTATTATTATTTTATAAACTAAATCAAACATTTGCACCTTTAAGGTGCAAAGTTACAATCGTAATGAATATCCTGAACTAACTTGCCCTTCGTGTTGAAGTATTGAAATTTGGCTCGTATTCACATATGATCCCAACAGAATTCAATTGAAAAGAAGTTGTTTAAGCAGGATTCGATTGGCACGTCAAATTTGCAAACACAAATCAAGTCAGCCATTATTGAAGAGAAATAGAAATTGACTAGCTGATGACTTATCCTCGATTGGCGTTTGATTGAGTTAATTATTAGAGTCAGATGTAGATACTTTTATCAGTTTGTACTTTGTAGCTCTTGCATTGCATGACCAATCAGATCATTTCGTAGAAAAAGAAGAGCAAGGAACATGAGGTCTTGCCAAATGAAGTCAATTTCATTTTACTAACAAAAATTAACTGCCAAGAAATTGACTAAGAAGTTGCAAACAACTTCCAAATTGACTAAGCTCATTAGATTGCAACTTCAGTCTAAGTTCTTCGAATTCACAGGGTCAATGCAAAAAGAATACAAAAGCTAGCTAGCAATCTCCTACAATCTCGGAGATAAACGTTGCACATCATTTAGACTTGTAACTTGTAAGCAACTTCGTTCCACAACTTGATTTGAATTGTGGGGCATGACAGGAAATCAAATTGGGAATAAATTAGTTATAATCAAATTGGCAAATTTAATAATAACTAAGAAAAGAAATTCTAATATTTATTAATAAAATAAAGATCAATCACATGAAAAAAAATCTCATAAAGAAGTATCATGGTGTCTAAGTACACCACTAATTTTATTTTATTTTATTTTATTTTTTTTAACGGCATAACTCAAACCCATAACATTTGAGATGTAGCCGTGACTTACCACTAAGCCAATTTCATATTGTCCTGTCCACCACTATTAATTTCATAATTTTCTAATTATTTATCAGTTACCCAAATTAAAAATTCATTAAAAGTCAATTTATTATCATTTCATGAATTTAGCAATAAACCAATTATTAAATCTTACATTTTGTTTGCTGCAGGGGGTAATTTCTAAGCATTTGATGTATCTATGGAAAAGGAATCAAAGAATATTTCATTTAACATTAACAAAAAAAAACTAAATATACCTCACTATCAATAATACATAATATTAAAAATGAAAGAGTTTTACATTTAATCAGAAATTAAAGTATATAAAAACCATAAAAAATAAACTTCAATGTTTGAGAATTAATAAAAAAAAAAATCTATTAACTTTGTTAGATCTAGAAGAAAATTAAAAACTCATAAATGAAAATGGATCCAGGGCATGTTATTCATTTTTCAATCTCCACTTCTTTCTACTGTTGAAATTAAGTGAAATGCTCCAGGTAATAAAAGAAAGATTATGAGCCCCAATTAATCCGAGCCAAATAATATCAAGACTCAGAATCAGTCAAACTTCAAATTATGCAAAACAAATCCGCACATTTTCTCCTCTTAATACTTTGTGGATTTTCTCCTTTACAAACAAACAGAAAATCCAAGTTATTCTTTGAATAAATGCCTATTGCACACAAAATAGCATATATAATTAAGTTTAATTATATTAAATATGTTCCAAAATTGTAGTAAAAAATCCATATTCAAAGATTACAAATGCAACATAACACTCCAAGTAACACGATAGACGATCATTGAATCCGTGTCTGAATACACAACATTTTATATATTAACGATATTGATTAGCATTCGCCATTAAATTGCTATGATTCAATCAAGCAGCAATAGGATAGGAAGATTCCATGACAATGCCGCAAAGGCCTTCCGGGGCATCGATATCCCTTTGCATCCTAATATATCCTTTCTCGCCCCAACTTGTCCCCCATGAATTCTTCATCGGCAGCTGTTCCATACCCGACTTCTGTAACACCATGGTCGAGTACAGTTCCACATTGTTCTGTGAAGACCCCACTAGAGTAAATTGAAAGTCAGGGCCAGCATCAAAGATAGATGATCACTGAATCCAAATTTGCAAACGAGCTGTGCCGTGCCGTGCCGTGCCGTGCCCAAAAAAATTTAGGGTGGCACGGCCCCAAAGGGCCTTGCCGGCCAGCGGGCTGTGCCTCACATGTCTCGGTAGGTCGGCCCCCTATATTAAAAAAAATATTCAAAAGAAATTAAATTTTAAAAAATGCTTAAATTATTATTATTAATAATTTATTATTACTTTTATTATCATTTTGAGAAATTGTCGCCAGATTAGTAATTAATAATAATATTATTATTATTATTATTGTTATTATTATTATTATTATTATTATTGTTGATGGTGATTTTTCGTCATGTGAAAAATCTATACGCCAACGGGTTATTGTAAGGTCTAGCTCTAGAAAAATACCTAAGCCCAAATCTAAGCCCAAATCTAAACCCAAACATATAACCCAAGACCCAGTTAGATAAGCTCAAGCCCAAGCCCAAGTTAGTTAGCAGACAAGTTTAATGAATAAAAAAAGAGTTTTCAGATTATATATATTACTGATTATGATCGGTAAAGAAAAGATTTCAGATTATCAAATATTTTATATTTATAAAATCAGAAAATGTTTTATTATATTATATAGTATTTACAGAAGTGTGTTTTATTTACAAAATTTTTTTAGTTAGTTCTCAACAGAACAGATTATGATAATGGAACAGTTTTAGATTAAATCCTGATTAGTTTAAGGAAATGATATAGAAAAAGATACAGTATTTAGAAAGAGATATAGAAACATATAGATAATAGTTTTCTACATACTAGATTAAGTTTAGCTAGTATAAGTTTATTAAGCATTAATGTTTTTCAGAAAGATAGTTATTAATTTTAGAAGTGTAGAGAAAAGATATGTTTTTAGATTTATTCAAGGATAATAGTTTTAGTAAAGTTTCTCAGAAAAGAAAAGTTTTAGTTTTCAATGATTATTTCCACTCACCGGGTGTTAGCGCTCATTCTTTTATTTTAAACTACTTTTTTCCAGGTGATCATCATGTTCATGCAAATTCTTTAGTATCGTGAGATTGGCCACATGTGATAACAGAAATGGTAGTTCATTAATTTAATTTAATTATTATTTTTTTTTTGTGTGTGTGTGTGTGTGTGTGTGCAAATGTACACATTTTCAGATACAGTAATGCTACACATCCCACCTAAAATCCCACATTTTTCATCCCACTACATATGGCATGTGAGGTGTCAAATGGTGAGTGGATACATGAGATAGGTGAGATAAATCATCATTAATGTGTACCCACTCACAATTTGACACCTCACATGCCACATGTAGTGGGATGAAAAAGGTGGGATTTTAGGTGGGATGTTTAGCATTATTGTTTCAGATATCATTATTTTTCATGAATAATTTTGAATATGCAAATATTCAGCATATGGGTCCAACACAAAGAAAACAAATTTTGGATTTTAACGGAGTTATATTTTATAATGGGCTTCAAAGTCAAGTGATTGTTAAAGATTTTATTAGAAGTCACTTTGAGATTCATATGATTTTTTGTAATGTTTTCCAGAAGACACATACTTCAATTAGAAAAATAAGATTTTCATAGGATTCCCTCATACTCAAGATAGGATTTGTTCATATGAAAATGTTACCGCACCAGCTAGCATGGATTGAAGAAAGAAAGGAGTTGTCACTCCATTAAGGATCAAGGCCAATGTGGTAAAGTGGAACCACCTTAAATAAATTTTGAGTAACAAATAAAATTATTAGTCAATTGAAATTCCCAAAATTGACTTAATTATGCTATGATTCTTGTGACTACTTATATTCTTACTTACCCTTGTGTTGTCTAATAATATATACAAGATGTTGCTGGGCATTTGAGGCTGTCGCAGCTATGGAAGGAATTAACCAGCTTTCAACAGGAAAGTTGATATCTCTTTCGGAGCAAGAATTGGTTGATTGTGACATAAGTGGTGAAGACCAAGGCTGCAATGGTGGTCTTATGGAATTTGCCTTCGAATTTATCATTCAAAACAAAGATCTCACAACTGAATCTAATTACCCTTACTAGGGATCTGATGGAACTTGCAGCAAGAACAAGGCAGCTTCACATGCAGCCAAGATCACTGGTTATGAAGACGTGCCTGCCAACAATGAGGCAGCTCTCCTTCAAGGGAGGCCGGTGCCTTAGGCTATTTAGGCACGTGGTTGCTAAGGCCACAACTAAAATTAAGGTTGAAAAACAATTTTACAAATAAAAAATATTAAATACTAATTAAACACTCTGTACATTACGCTAATGAAGTGTGCCGTGTCGTGCTTGTATGGAATCATGCTTTTTTCGGACTGTGCCTAGGCCGGCTCAACCTAATTTACATGTGTAATTAATATTAGACATGTCTAGCAGAAAACATGAATCAGAATACTAAAAATTCAATATATATATATATATATATATATATATATATATATATTGTCCTGGAACATTAGAGGTTTGGGGAAGGAAGAGAAGAGAAGGAAGGTGAGGAAGGTGGTGTATTACTATAAACTGGCAGTTTTTTTCCTTCAAGAATCAAAGTTAGCTGTTTTTGATAATAGAAATATTAGAGGTTTGGGGGGATCAGTTTTAACCAGAGGGGTGGGAGTCGATACGGTGGGTTCGGCAAGTGGCTTGTTGTCTTTATGGAATGAAGATTTGGTGACCATAAAGGCTTGTACTTCTAATAAATGGTGCTTAATTTTGGTGGGCATGCTGAATAAAATTGACAAGGAAGTCGTGTTTTGTAACGTTTACGCTTCTAACCTGGAAAGTGAAAGGAAATAATTGTGGGGTTTCATCCTGAAAACTCAATAGTCCTTCATGATGCCTTGGATTATAGGAGGAGATTTCAACACAATTCTTAATGTGTCTGAAAGAAGAGGAGGGTCTTTTAATGTGTGGTCCGCTAGAGCTTTTAATAGTTTTATTCTCCAAGCTAGGGTGGTTGATATTTCGATGTGGGGGATCACTTTCACTTGGTCAAACAACAGGGAGTTAGGGTATTGGGCGAGATTAGATAGGTTTTTGGTGTCTCCGATCATTTTATCTTTTCCCAAACTTGGAGCAAACTGGACTACCAAGGACGATTTCTGATCACAGTGCTTTTACAATTGGTATTGCTAAGGATCTTTGAGGCCCTAGACCTTTTCATTTTAACAACGAATGGTTGGAAGATAAGGAGTTAATGGCTGCTATTAAAAAAGATTGGAAAGGAAAAAAGGTTAGGGGGAATATTAGCTTCATTCTTCATTCCAAACTATGAGGTTCCAAGTGTTTAGTGAAGAGTTGGGCAGTCTCTAGGAAAAAAGATATCAACACAACAAAGGAACTTAAGTTGCAGCTGGCCAAGATTGATGAGAGGGCTGCTTTAGATGGATGGTCAGAGTAGCTGCGAAAGGAGAGGTCGGAGGCTTTATCGGAGTTGTGGAAAGGAATTAAACGGGAAGAACAAGAATGGAGACAAAAATCTAGGGTTAAATGGCTGCTGGAAGGCGACAGAAATACCAAATTTTTTCACATGGTGGCCAGTGTGAGGAGATGAAATAATTTCATAGATAATTTTTCTTTGGACAGAGTGATTTTGACCAAATTACCGATTGGGTGAGTAATGGTATTGCCGATAGTTTTGAGAGGCTTTATAAGAATGTTGGTTGGCACCGTCCTAAAATTAGAGGTCTTCCTCTTAAAAGGCTATCAGCTTCGAAAAGTGAAAGTTTGGAGGTGGAGTTCAATTTAGAGGAGGTTTGGGAAGCGGTTTCCTCTTGTGATGGGAATAAAGCGCCTAAGCCGGATGGGTTTAACCTTAAATATTTTATCAAGGAAAATTGGGGGGCCATTAAAGATGATTTTATGAGATTTATGGAGGAATTTCATAAGAATGGATCCATAGTCAAGGATCTAAACCGGACCTTCATAGCTCTTATCCCAAAATGTCCCAATCCTAAATCGATGAAAGATTTTAGAGCTATAAGTCTAGTAGGATCCTTGTACAAGATCCTTGCAAAGGTGTTGGCTAATCGCATGAGGAGGGTCATTGGTTTGGTAGTGGGAGAAGCTCAGATGGCTTTCGTGAAGAATCGTCAAATCCTTGATAGCTTTGTTAAAGCCGAAGAGATCATTCATCATTGGAGGAAAAACAAGGAGGAGGGGGGGGGGGGGGGGGGGGGGGGGGGGGGGGGGGGGGGGTGTTGGTGAAATTGGATTTCGAAAAGGCGTACGATAGTCTTGATCACGCCTTTGTGGATGACATTTTAAGTGATATGGGTTTTGGGGGAAAATGGAGACAGTGGATGAAGAGTTGTATCACTACCCCGGTGATGTCGGTGTTGGTGAATGGGAGCCCTTCTAGGCAGTTCAATATCGAAAGGGGTTTGAGGCAGGGTGATCCCTCATCTCTGTTTTTATTCAATATAGCGGTGGAAGGTTTGAGCGTTTTATTTAGAAAAGCGGAGTCTATGGATATGTTGAAAGGAGTTAATTTCGGTTTGGAAGGTGTGCTTGTGTCGCACTTGCAATTCGCTGACGACACTATTTTTTTTCTTCAACCAAAGGAAGAGTATCTAATGAACGCAAGAAGAATTTTGAGGTGTTTTGAGTTAGCTTTGGGTTTGCGCATTAATTTTCAAAAAACTTGTGTAGTTAAGGTCGGAAAAGATAGGGATAATGAGGTGAATTGGGCGGCAAAGTTTAGATTTTCAAGTGCTTCTCTTCCCATTACTTATTTGGGTCTCCCGCTTGGCGGCCGTCCTTGCTCTAAATTTTTTTGGTCGGATTTACTTAGAAGAATAGAAAACCGGCTTGCTCCATGGAAGAAGTCTTTTCTTAACAAATGTGGAAGACTTGTTCTCATAAAAGCCGTGATGTCAAGTATCCCAATTTATTTCATGTCGGTGTTTCCCAATTTCGGTGGCTAAAAGAATCGAAGGTCTCCAAAAAAGCTTCTTCTAGGGGGGGATGGCTGTGAGAAGAGGAAAATCCATGCCGTAAAATGGGAGAATTTGTGCAAAGACAAAAAGTTTGGAGGCTTGGGCATTGGTTCGGTTTCTGAAAAAAATAAAGGGTTTTTGGCAAAGTGGGTTTGGAGGTTCGGAAAGGAAGACTTTCCACTATGGAAAAAGGTTTTATGCGCTAAATACGATTTTTCGACAAACTCTTTGATATGGAATGATTGTAGCAACCCTTCTAGCTAGGGATGGGCGTCCCCCATGGGGTTTTGGGGGCAAATTTTGCCCCCAAATGGATTTTGGGGGTGGGGTGGGGGTGGAGGCAAACTTTGCCCCCAAACATATTTTAGGGGAGGTGGTGGGGGTACCTCCCCCCAAACCCAAAACCCCATTGGGCCCCCAAAATTATATATATATACAGTAGAACCCCCGTAAATTAATCTCCTATAAATTAATAGCCTCCCTATATTAATAAAAAATCTCGGTCCTAACTCGGGCTAGTGTAAAAAATTAATAAACCTCTCTATCATAATAATTAATAATTTCTTTTTGAAACCTAGTGTAAAATTTCGGTCCCGATTGTCACATAAATTAATAATTTCATTAAAATTATAAAATATATTACATAATATTCAAAAACTAGAAAAGTGCTTCAAGATGCAAGTTTGCATAAGGTCACCATGTTTGATATTTTTGACTTCATCCTTCATCTTTTTAATTGTCCTACAAAAGTTATTATGATTAACCAAAAGGTTTCAACTAAATTTAACATTTCAACAAGAATGTTAAATAGTATTTCATCACATTTATTGACGACCACTCCAGGAAGGTATGGGTTTATTTTTGAAACACAAGTCTTAGGTGTTTGATGCTTTCAAGAGATGGAAAGCTAAGGTTGAGAACGAGACAGGGTTAAAAATCAAAATGCTGCATTCAAACAATGGTGGAGAATATGAAGATAGTGAGTTCAAGAGGTTTTGCTATCTAAGTGGGATAAAGCTTAGTAGAACGGTTCCTAGAACCCCATAGTAGAATGGGATAGCAAACCGGATGAACAAATCATTGACTGAGAGAGTCAGAAGTATGAGGTTACATTCAAGGTTGCCAAAACAGTTCTAGGCGGAGGCAGTCAATATAGCAGCATATTTGATCAACAAAAGACCATCAAAGCCTTTGGACCTCGCTATACCAGAAGAGATCTGGACCGGGAAAGAGGTAAAACTTTTTCATCATAAAGTGTTTGGGTGTGTTTCTTATGTACATATAGGTGATCATGCGAGAAATAAGCTAAACGTCAAGTCAGTGAAGTGTACTTTGGTGGGCTATGGAGAAGATGAATTTGGTTACAAGCTATGGGATGACTAAAACTGCAAGATGATCAGAAGTAGAAATGTTGTCTTTAACGATAGGGTTATGTACAAAGACAGAAACACACAGGTTCTGAGCTGGAAGAGCCAGAGTATTTTGGGCCGAATGATATGTCAGATAACAAGGTCGTGGAACTAGTTAATTAGACTGATGAAGAACAAGGTGTGCCGCTCCATTTTCATGATCCTAGCCCACATAGAAACGTTACAGTGACACAGGCTCAGAGTGCAGTGAGAAGATCAACTCGAACTCCTATACCAAATAGGAAGTACTTGTAATACATGTTGTTGACAGATGCAGAGAACCTAAGTGCTATGATGAGGCATATCAAGGAGAAGATGTGAGCAAGTGGGAGCTTGCAATGAAGGATGAGATGAAGTTGTTGATTTCTAATCAAACTTGGGAGTTAGCCAAGTTGTCTGAAAGAAAGAAAGCCCTATAGAATAAGTGGTTGTTTCGGATCAAAGAGGAACACGATGGTTCCAAGAGATATAAGGCACGACTAGTTATCAAAGGCTTCCAACAAATAGAATGTATTGACTACTCTAAAAAAATTTATCCTGTTGTTAAACTAACTATGATCCGGTTAGTGTTAAGTATGGTTGCAGCAAAGGGGTTATATCTTGAGCAATTAGATGTGAAGACTGCCTTCCTTCATAGAGATTTGGAGGAAGAGATTTGGAGGAAGAGATATACATGCAGCAATTGGAGGGGTTTACAGAAGAAGGCAATGAAGAGTTTGTGTATAGGTTGACGAAGAGCTTGTATAGTTTAAAACAAGCTCCCCAATAGTGGTACAAGAAGTTTGATGGGTTTATGCAGGGCAATGGATATTTGAGATGCAATGTTGACCACTGCTGTTACTTCAAAAAGGTTAAGTCAAGTTTTGTTATTCTGCTACTTTATATTGATGACATGTTAGTAGCTGGTGCAGATCTAGAAGAGACTAACAATTTGAAGAAGTAACTCTTGAGTAAGTTCGAGATGAAGGATTTAGGTGCAGCAAAGTAGATTCTTAGAATGAGAATTATCAGAGATGAACAGAAAGGTACATTGAAGCTTTCACAAGTAGAGTATGTTCGGAATGTGTTGTAGAAATTCAACATGGGTGATGCAAAATCAGTAAGAACACCATTGGCTAGTCATTTCAGGTTGTCCAAGGACCAGAGTCCGAAGACAGAAGAGAAGAAGGACTTCATGACTAGAGTTCCTTATGCTTCAGCCATTGGAAGTCGAATGTATGCCATGACTTGCACAAGACCAGATATTTCCCATGTAGTGGGAGTTGTGAGCCGTTACATGTCCAATCCAAGTAAGCCTCACTAAGAGGTCGTGAAGTGGATCCTAAGATACCTACAGGGTACGACAGAGAGATGTCTAACCTTCAGAAGAGATGAACTCAAACTGGAAGGTTATGTGGATTCAAATATTGCTAGGGAGGTAGATCATAGAAGAAGTACCACCGGATATGTGTTCACAATGGCTAGTACCACGATTAGTTGGATGTCCCAGTTGCAGAAGATAGTGACAATCTCTACAACTGAAGCAAAGTACGTGGTTGTAACAAAATCAAGCAAGGAGCTGATATGGTTACAAAGTTTGTTAGCTGATTTGGGATTTGATCAAGTGATGAATGTGTTGTACAGTGACAGTCAGAGTGCAATTCACTTGGCCAAGAATTCAGCATTCTATTCTAGGACCAAGCATATAAATCTTCGCTACCATTTCATTCGTTCATTAATCGAAGAAGGTGTGTTAAAACTTGTGAAGATAGCAGGTAGCAAGAATCCGGCTGACATGTTAACTAAGCCAGTCACTATAGAGAAACTGGAGCTGTGCGCAGCTTTAGTGGGTCTTCAAGAGTGAAGATGTAGGGAATGAGCACACCGTAACTATCCACTAAGTCATCGAGAAAGAAGGCAAAATGCCTATTCACATTTCAGTTCTTCAAGTGGGAGATTGTTTTGAGTTTGTGAAGCCTGAAACCAGCCTTGAGAATTGTTTCTCGGCATTTAATGCTGCGTGTATAGCTGAGCGAACAGGGAGCACCAACCACGGCATGCACAGCGGTGGTTTCCAAATGAGTCACGTTGTGCAAACCGCTGGGCAGGCACAGTGCATCCGGTGTGGCACCCATAGCGGTAAACTCCAGAGATGTCACGCATCACATACTGCGGCACAGGCACAAGGCACCCGTAGCAATCTGGATAGCGGTAATGACGGGAATCGTGTAAATCAGGAAAACTGTGTAGAAAAGGAAAGCAATCTTTTAGGGTCTTGGCTTACCCTAGTGTTCCCATATAAATACTACCATTATGTAAAACCCTAAGTGGTGTTCGAAAAGAGTGGTAGAGAGATTGAGAGCAAATTGTAAAGAGACTTGAGAGAGAGACAGAGAGATTGTAATCAACTCTGAAAATAGTGGATTGAGTGCGGTGCGCTCCGTGAACGTAGGCAAATTACTGAATCACGTAAAATCTTTGGTGTCGTTCTTTCTTCTTTATTTGCTTTCTTATTATCTGTGTTTTGTGTTCTGCTTTAGATTTGTGTGATACCCATTCTTTCTCAATAACAGTAACTCGTATCTAGTTCAGATACTCCAAGATCCGTATCCGACAAGTATCGACTGAAAGAGAAAGAAGAAGAAACAACTTCAAAACCGAAAATGCTCCGATCGAAAGAATATATTTTATGAGTTTTTTTTTTTTTTAATGTTTTATTTGAATTATTTAATATGTTATGACTTATGAAACATAAGTTTTATTTGGGTTTTGCAATATGTTATGACTTATGACATATGTCTTATTTGAATATTGTAATATGTTATAACTTAGACCATCTCCAATGCATATGTCAATGCCAATGCCAAATTTGGCACGAAATATAGTAAAATGTTATATTTTGCACATCATTTTAGCATTGTACTCCAATGCAAAATTATATTTGATATACTATTTTTTATTTTTTAATTATTTAAAATTATAAAAGTTAACAAATACAACCAATGCATTCAATGAATGCATTGAATATATTTTTAGAATTGTTTCAATCTCAATTTTCCCTACCAAATTTGTTAAATTTTTATTATTTAAAATTAAAAAGTCAACAAATACGGCTGCATTTATTGCTGTGCCAAATTTAGCACAATTTTTAGCATTGTATTGGGGTATGCATTTTTTACTTTGTGCTAAAATATAGCATTAACACAGTGATTTAGCATTACATTGGAGATACTCTTATGTGACATGTTTTATTTGGGATTCTAAATATGTTTTGAATGAATTATCAATTAGGTTTTCATATTTTTTTAAAAAAATATAAATATATACTGTTTTAATTGGTCAAAATTTCACATAAAGTCCTACTTTTTTGGCGATTTGTTACCATTATAAAAGTTTTTCCATATTCATCATTTTAGTCCTTAATTTTTGCAAAACTCATCACTTAAGTCTATTTAGCTAAATATTTGAAAGTCAACTATTTTAAAACCTGTGAAAGTACATTTTTCCCTTATTACTATTTAATTTGGCTAAAATGATTATCTTAGTTTTAAATTATAATGAAAAACAATAAAATTCTCAATAATAAAACCTTAAATAAATAGATTACAAAAAAATCTTAAATAAATAATAATAATAATATCCATTAATTTTTAGCTAAAATGATTATCTTAGCATTATATGATTATTTTTTGTAATCTATTTATTTAAGGTTTTATTATTGAGAATTTTATTGTTTTTTATTTTAATTTAAAACTAAGATAATCATTATGGATTTGATTTAAAGCTAAGACTTTGGATTTGATTTGTTTATGTATAGATTGTGTAGACGGACAGCTAGCTGTGCTTTTACATACAAATACAAATCCTTTTCTACTACCTCTGGCAAATACAGCACAGCAAATTTTTATTGTGGAAAATTTCTTTAGAACAAATGGAATGGAAAGCCGTGCTCTGTTTCATTGATATGGCATATGTTA
This sequence comes from Acer saccharum, assembly GCA_030490815.1. Taxonomy (NCBI): domain Eukaryota; kingdom Viridiplantae; phylum Streptophyta; class Magnoliopsida; order Sapindales; family Sapindaceae; genus Acer; species Acer saccharum. The sequence goes on along the minus strand of CM059877.1, from coordinate 10,150,615 downwards.
AGTTATATACAAAATACAGGGCATCTTATATAGAACATACATGATACATGATTCAAGGACCGTACATACATAGCTGGTGTTCCATTTGGATCGTAGTGCACCACTTAGCACAAGTGGTACTGTGGTAGTGCACCTCCCTTCCACATTGATGGTGAGGGGTTTGAGTCCAATATACACATTCAACAAGCATATGTGGGGAGTTTTCTCTCGATTTGTTGGGAGTAGTTATTAAATCCATACATGACTAAAGAAATTCTCTAGGATTAAATAATTCTTGTTAACATGATTGTTAAAAGAGTCTTCACATACAAGGGTTGAATGGATTGGCTATGTTATCTATCGAAAAAAAAAAAAGTGTTAATGAATCTTGATGATAGTAATGTAATTAGTAAATTTGCTCATCAAAAGGCAGACTTGGGCCAGGTTGTTGTGAGACCAATGGGTGACAATTTAGGAGGGTTATATGCTGGGTCGGATGTTGCAGGGTCAGGAGACGGGTCTTCAACAGACAGTTTGGCTACTAAAGAAGAGATGGTAAAAGCGACAATGGAGGTTGAAAGAGAGTTTCAGAGTGGAAGTAATGAGTATCGGAGAAGGGTTGAGGCAGGAGAGATAGTAAGTAGTGATAATTTGGTTGTTAAGGAAGATATGGTGAGGGCGACCATAGTAGAGGAAAGGAAGAGAGCTGAAATGAAGGACAATAATGAGGGGTCCTTGGTGGTTGTAGAAGATTCGTTGGAGGAGTCAGATGTTCAGGGGCAAAGGCAAAGAGGAAGAAGTCGCTCTAGGACTTCTAGGAGACATGGGATGCAGACAAGACATTCAAGTAATTGGCAGTTGAGACAGGGAGTGAGGACTTCAAACTCGACAGAGGTAGAGGCTGATAGGAATGTGGTAGAGGTAGATGGAGAGGCAGGTAGAGTGATGGAGACGGGTAGGATTTTGGGTTTTGATTTTTCTTCAAAAGTAGAGGAAGTCTTGGATGCAATTTCGAAAAGAGAACAAGAAGACAGAGAGAGATTCCAAGATATGTCAGGTTAGCTTTTTGTTGTTCTTCAGGTTCATGGGTTTCTTCAGTTTTGATGTTAGCAATTTCCTAGAACATTAGAGGTTTGGGCAAAAAAGAAAAACGTAATGTGGTTAGGAAGCTAGTTTTAAGGCACAAGCCGGTGGTGCTTTTTCTTCAGCAAACGAAATTGAATTCCTTTGACAGTGGGATCATTCGGTCTTTAAGGGGCAATCTTTTGTCTAAAGGTGTGGGGGTTGAGGCCGTTGGGTCTACGGGTGGTTTGATTTCGCTCTGGAATGAGGAGCTTTTTAAAGTTAAGTCGTGTGTGACGACTAATCGTAGCATTATTCTATTAGGTGAGTTAGTCAGTATAAATAAAGAGATCGTGTTTTGCAATATTTATGATGCTAACTCGGAAGGCGAAAGGAAGGAGTTGTGGAATTATTTAGTGGGAGCTCAGAATAATTTTGCGAGTCCCTGGTGTTTGGGGGGTGATTTTAACACCGTGTTGAATCCGTCGGAAAGAAAGGGAAGAGGGTGTGATTTGGGTTCGATTAGGAATTTCAACGAGTTTGTTATGGAAGCTAAAGTGATAGATCTTCCTTTAGTTGGGATGCCGTTTACTTGGACTAATAATAGAGAAGTAGCGGCTTGGGCAAGATTAGATCGTTTCTTAGTTTCACCTGAGTTGCTTTTGTGGTTTCCCCATCTGGTCCAACGGGGTTCTCTACGGTCCCTTTTCGGATTACAATGCGATTCTTTTAGGGGAAAAGGTAGTAGATTGGGGTCCCAAATCTTTTCGCTTTTTTAACGGCTGGTTGGAGGACAAAAGTTTGATGGAGGAGGTTGTTAAAGGTTGGAAAAAGACAGTGGTGGAAGGCTCGAAAGGTTTCGTTCTAGTTGCCAAGGCAAAGGGGGCGAAGGTGTTTATGAAGAGATGGAATGCCGGCCACAAAAGGGCTGATTTGGGAAGCAAAATTTTAGAAGATAGCCTAGCAGCTGTGGATTTAAAGGCGGGTCAGTTGGGCTGGTCAGAAACTCTTAGGCAGGAGAGGTTCTCTATTCTTTCTAGGCTTTGGCTGGAGCTTAGAAAAGAGGAACAAAGGGGAAGGCAAAGAGCTAGAGTTAATTGGCTGAAGTTAGGGGATAAAAATTCTAGTTTCTTTCACAGTGTGGCAAATGGAAGAAAAAGTAGGAATCAGATTAATGAAATCATGTTGGATGGTTCTAAGATCTCGGATCCTTGGTTAGTTAAGGAAGGGATTTGGAAGTTTTTTAAAAATCACTTTTCGAATGTTAAGTGGAGGCGGCCTAAAGTGAGAGGTTTGGATCTTAAGCGGTTGTCGGATTCGGAGAAAGTCAATTTGGAAGGTCTTTTTAAGGAGGAAGAAGTGTGGGCTGCGGTATGTAGTTGTGATGGAAACAAGGCTCTTGGCCCCGACGGCTTGAACCTGAAGTTTATCAAATCCAATTGGGAGATGATTCGGGATGATTTCATGTTTTGTATTCGTGAATTTTATGAGAATGGAAGGATTATTAAAGACTTGAACAAGACCTTTATCATGCTTATTCCGAAATGTGGGCATCCGGAGTCGATGAAGGACTATAAGCCGATTAGTTTAGTTAGTTCGATGTACAAGATTATTGCTAAAGTTCTAGCAAATCGTTTGAAGGTTGTCATGAACTCGATGGTGGGAGAGAATCATATGGCTTTTGTATCTAGTCGGTAGATTTTGGACGGTTTTGTAGTGGCAGAGGAAATTATTCATAGTTGGCGGAAAGATAAGACAGGAGGCCTATTAGTGAAATTGGATTTTGAAAAGGCCTATGATTCGGTGGATCATTCTTTTTTGGATTTTGTAATGGAAGAAATGGGATTCGGATTTAGATGGAGACAGTGGATGAAATGGTGTATATCGACACCCTCCATTTCTATTTTAGTTAACGGCAGCCCAACGGAGGAGTTTGAGGTTGAGAAAGCGCTGCGTCAAGGGGATTCGCTGCCCCCATTCTTGTTCAATTTGGTGGTTGAAAGCTTGAGTGCGTGTTTTAAGAAAGCGGCTGGTTTGGGATTGGTGAGAGAGGTTTCTTTTGGCAACGAAGAGGTTCAAGTCACACATCTCCAGTATGCAGATGACACGATTTTGTTTCTCGAACCAAAGGAGGAGTATCTTATCAACTCTAGAAGAATTCTAAGGTGTTTTGAAATGGCTTCGGGTCTTGGGATAAATTTTCACAAACCGTGCGTGGTTCGTGTTGGAAAGGCGAAGGTGGGGGAATGTGATTGGGCGGCTACTTTTAAGAGTAGAAAAGTCAAGCTTCCTATATTGTATCTTGGTATGCCTTTAGGTGCTAGTCCTAGCACAAAAACTTTCTGGAAGCCGGTTGTGGATGGTATTGAAAGGCGTTTGTCTCCTTGGAAGAAAAAAATTTTGAGTAAAGGGGGAAGGTTGGTTTTGATTAAAGCTGTCCTATCGAGTATTCCCACTTATTTTATGTCCGTGTTCAAGGTTCCTTCGAGTGTGGCGCTCTTAATTGAAAGAGCTCATAAAAGCTTTTTCTGGGGTGACGGGGGTGAGAAAAGAAAGATCCATGCGGTTGATTGGGGTACCATTTGCAAAAGCAAAAGAAGAAGAGGTTTAGGGGTTGGTCGGATTTTGGATAAAAATAGGGCTTTATTAGCCAAATGGGCTTGGAGATTTGGCCGTGAGGAGGAGTCGTTGTGGAAGAGAGTAATTTGTGTGAAATATGGTGCCAAGTTCAGTGAGTTACAGTGGAAGTGGAATGGTGGAGCTACAACTTCCCCATTTTTTAAAGCTGTGAGTGGTCTCTTTAAAGAAGGGACAACTGTAGCCAGTGTTTTTAAGGAAGGAATTAAAGTGGTGGTGGGGTGTGGGGATAAGGCAAGTTTTTGGGACGATGGGTGGAGAGACGGGGTGCTGCTTAAATTAAGGTTCCCTAGAATTTATGCTCTGTCAGTTTACAAAAGTGGTTCCATTGATAATTTTGGGCAGTGGTATGGAGAAGGGTGGAAGTGGGAGGTGCCTCTTAGAAGGCGGGTGTTCGACTGGGAGGTGGAAATTTTGGAGGATTTCAATTTTGTTTTGGATAGTTCTTATTTAAGGAGACACTTTTCTGATTCTGTGGCTTGGAGTTTCTGTCCTAACGGCATGTTTTCGGTGAGTTCGTTTAGAAGGTGTCTAGAAGATATCAATGGGGAGGATATGGTGGAGGCTGTCTCGGTTTGGAAAGGTTTTAGTCCTCCGAAGGTGGAGCTTTTTGTTTGGCAGCTGCTTAGAGGGAGAGTCATGGTTCGAGATGTCTTGAGCAGATTCGGTGTGGACGTGAGTGGTATTTCTGGTTGCCCTTTTTGTGGCAGTTCTAACGAGTCCATAGATCATCTCTTTTTGTTTTGTTTTGTTCTTGGTCTTGGGGTCTCTGGAACATTTGTATAAGCTGGTGGATCCGTGGATGGTGCAGTGTAGTGTGAGTAAGTGTATCAAGGACTGGTTTTCTTGCTGGTCTGGTTTGTGTCCTAGATCGAGTTTGAAGAGAATTTGGGAGACTGTTTTTAACGCGGTGGTTTGGTCCATCTGGGAGGCTCGTAATCAACCGGTTTTCAATGGCAAACCTGCTGAGTTGGTGGCTTTTGCTGACTTGGTTAGGTTTAGGGTGGCGTGGTGGTTTAAATACCATGGGAAGGGCTCGATGGATCCGATTACAGTCATGATTGAGAACCTGGAAATCTGCTGTGATGAGGTGAAGGTGAGGAAGGCTAATTCAAAGTCTTAGGTGCCCCCGCCTAAGGAGAGTCTTAAGTTCAATGTTGACGGTTCGTTTTATAGCGAGCAAAGGAGGGCGGGGATAGGGGGAGTTTTACGCAATGCAGATGGGGAGATCTTATGTTCCTTTTCAGCTTTTGTTGGAGAGGTTGATGCTGCTACGGCAGAGCTTATGGCGATTCATAAAGCCTGTCTTCTCTGTCTTTTGAAAGACAATTGGGAGGGGAGATCGATAGTGATCGAAAGCGACTCAAGAGTGGTAGTGTCTTGGATTCTGGATGGTGATTTTGGTAATTTGGCTTTGATCGATGTTATTTATGATGTGCGTTCTAAGCTTAGAACCTGCAGGTTTTTATCAGTGAGTTATGTGCCTAGAGAATCCAATGGCCTTGCTGATGCTTTGGCTAAGAGAGGGGCGGCGCTTGATGGGGAGGAGGTGGTTTGGAGTTAGTTTTGTGGTTGGTTGGCTGGTGTGGTTTCTGGGCGTGTTTCTGTCTTCTGGCTTCTGTCTTTTTGCGTTTGTGCTGTTGCGTTTTTGTTGCTTGCAGCTGTTGTGTTTTGTTGTTTGGTGCTTTTGTGTGTCTGGGTTTTGTTGTGGCGTTTGGGGGGTGTGCTCCCCGCCTTTGGCCTTTCTTCTGTGCTCTGTTTTTCCCCTGCTTTTTGGGGTGCTGTTGTTAATGCTACTGTTTCAAAAAAAAAAAAAAAAAAAAAAAAAAAAGGCAAGAAGAATAGAAATTTAAATAATGTGTTTGTTTTTATGTTTTTAGATACGATAAATATTTTTTGTTTTAATTTATGTGGATTACGTTGTATTTGGTAAATGAAGAATTATTTATTGAAGGTAAAGAATTACATTGTATTTGGTATATGGGGCCCCGATTTTTGTTAATATCATGAAATAGATAGGGCACCGAAATGTCTGCAGACAGCCCTATTCCACATTTGTGGTGAGGGGTTCGAGTCCAACATATACATTCCTCTTGATTTGTTGGGAGTAGATATTAAATCCATACATGACTAAAGAAATATCATCATCATCAATTCATCATGAAATTTATTTATAAATTAGGAATCCAACTGAAATATTACATATTTATTGGATTATAATTATTTAGAAAATTCTTTAATGTTGTACTTACACTCTTTCACGATACTCATTAAAAAAAATCTTGAACAGCCAGTCAGCCACAGGTCCTCTATAAATATAATTAGCTCATAATTAGCTCAAAATCGTACATGTTCTTCTTTGCATAAAAACTCTCGTTACTCTCTGGAATAATTTCTCCATTGTTTGTCTCCTAATTTGGGCGTCGGAGGCTCAGAAAACTGAACTTGAGTCTAATGGGTACATGTTTAAAGTTTTATCACCGTGATTATAGTAGATTATTAATTGATAGCTAGCTAGCTTGTATTCTTCATGCATGGACTGATATGAATTCGAAGACACAACTACAACGTGTTTCAGTTAAGTTGAAAATTAATGAAGTCAGTCAAGCAATTTTTCTATAGCAATGCTTTGCTCTTTTTCATCTAAAGACAATTTAATTTGGAGTTTTGGACTAAAATGATTATAATAATATTGCATTCATATTCTGTCTTTCCTTTAATGAATTAAATTATCTCTGCTTTTCATTCATCATTATCACGACTAACTGTTGACTTACGTACTGTGAGGTCTAATTAATTCTTTTTGAAAAACAATTCTCATATTTTGTTCGGTCTATAAACAAACCTACCTTCCACATTAGTGGTGAGGAGTTCGAGTCCAACATATACATTCAACAAGAATATGTGGGGAGTTTTCTCTCGGTTTGTTGGGAGTAGATATTCAGATTGTACATGTATTGTCTTATCTTGAGAGGTCCCGACGGTCCTATTGTAATAGTTGCAATACTTCAAAAAAAAAAAATGTTTAAAATGTAAACTAAATCAAACATTTGCACTGTTAAGGTGCAAAGTTACAATCGAAAAGAATATGTTGAACTAACTTGCACTTCGTGTTGAAGTGTTGAAATTTGGCTCGTATTCCCATACGAATCCAAACGGATTTCAACTGAAAGCACAGAAGTGGTTTAAAATAGGTCCGATTGGTAGGTCAAATTTGCAAACACAAATCAAGTCGAGTCCATTTTTGCTCACCCCCTTGAACACCCCCTTTCAAGGGGGGTGAGCATTACCCCCTCCCAAAAATATGACATGTGTCCATTGGGGGTAAAATTGTCTAAAAAGATAAAGGGTTTGGACAAATTTATCCTCTCCAAGGACACATATCATGTTTTTAGGAGGGTGGTAATGCTCACCCCCTTAAGGGGGTGAGCAAAAGTGAACTCAATCAAGTCAGCAATTATCAAAGAGAAACAGAAATTGACTAGCTGATGACTTATCGTGATTGGCGTTTGATTGAGTTAATTATTAGAGTCAGATGTAGATACTTTTATCAGTTTGTACTTTCTAACTCTTGCATTTCATGACCAATCAGATTATTTCGTAGATAAAGAAGGGCAAGTAATACGAGGTCTTGCTAAATGAAGTCAATTTCATTTTACAAACAAAAAGTAAGTTGATCGCCACATATTTCCAAGAAGTTGCAAACAAATTCCAAATTGACTTCACTAAATAGCAATTAACTTCACTGAGAGTTCTTCGAATTCATATGGTGAATGCAAGAAGAATACAAAAGCTAGTTAGCAATCTATCTCCTACAATCTCGGAGATAAACATTGCACAACATTTAGACTTGTGGGGCACGGCAGGAAATCAAATAAGGAACAAATCCATCTTCTATATATATAGCTACCTTGTGTGCTTCACTTCTTCATAGCTTCATTGCTGAGAACCTTCTTCTGATTTTCCACTTGTAAGCAATGGCATCAACACAGGAAAAAGCTTTTGTCGTTCCTCTGTTCATGATTCTGGTGACTTTGGCTTCTGATCAGGCCATGTCCCGCTTGTTGGATATAGCTTCCATTTCTCAGAAACATGAGGAGTGGATGTCTCGTCATGGACGCAATTATCTGGATAGCGCAGAGAAAGATGTGCGCTTTCAGATATTCAAAAAAAATTACAAATACGTGGAAAAGTTCAATAATGCAGGAAACAATACTTACAAGCTAAGTATCAATGCCTTTTCAGACTTAACAACCGAAGAATTCCTGGCCTCTCATACAGGATTCAAGATGTCTCCCAACCCAAGAGTGTCCAAAACAACAACACCCTACAGCAACCAAAACCTGACTGATGACGAAGTTCCAGAAAGTTTTGACTGGAGGGACCAAGGAGCTGTCACCGATATTAAGTACCAAGGATCATGTTGTAAGAATGTGTATATACATATTAATAATTATCTAGTCAGGTCGGTCCTCAAAATAAAAATTCAGGACTGACCTGACCAGAGAAGGACCCTATATCAACTTATGTACTTGAGTACTTCATGCAATTTTAACTTTAGTTTTCTCTAACTTTGTTTCTCTATTGATCAATTTCTATGTAGGATGTTGCTGGGCATTTTCAGCTTTGGCGGCAATAGAAAGTGCTTTAAAGATCAAGAATGGTCAATTGCTTGATTTGTCCGAACAACAATTAGTTGATTGTGACACAAGTAATTCTGGCTGTAGTGGTGGTACTATGGATACTGCCTTCAAATACATTATTGAAAACCAAGGTGTCGCAGCCGAGTCTAGTTACCCATATCAGGAAAGTGATGGAACTTGTGACCAACAGAAGGCAACCAATATAGCTGCCCAAATCACTAGTTATGAAGATGTAACTTCAAACAATGAGCAACAATTGAAAATTGCCGTACACCGGCAACCTGTCTCAATTGGCATTAGTGTTGGGGAAGAATTTAAGAATTATGGAGGAGGGATCTTTAATGGAAATTGTGGCAATCGGCTGAACCATGCCGTTACTCTAGTGGGGTACGGTCAAATTGAAGAGGGTACCAAGTACTGGTTAATCAAGAATTCATGGGGTACAGATTGGGGTGAGAATGGCTACATGAGGATTCTAAGAGAATCTAGTGATCCTCAAGGTCATTGTCAGCTCGCAGCAGACCCTTCCTATCCGATTGTGTAATTTTGTATTAGATGGTTGGAGTTCCATCTTATAACAATTATTTTTTTCTGTATTTCGGTTTATGTTCTTGGCTGTGATAATGCCAATATGCAGCATAGCATGTACTTGAACTCCAAATTATAGAAATAAATTTGATGGTCGTAGTTACTTTATCTTTTTTTTTTTTTTGAAGCTCATGATGTTTATCACGAATTGTATGATAGAATATAGAACTTATGTTATACAAATGCTTACAAATATTTGTGCAGTAAATTATCTAGTGGTGTTATTCTTGCATGATTCCAAACTCTTATGCTTTTCTGGAAATTAGCTTGATGCAAGCTAAAGCGGCGTTTATTCCTTTGGTAAGAACAAGTCTAAACCGGAGGGAAAATGCTAATTTTCCTACTAATCATCTCTAAAAGCCAACATAAGTTCACACTGCATTACTAACTAGATAAAACCACATACATATGCGCAAAAATAGTCATCAGAAACCTTTTCATGCTTCGTCGGAAACCAAGCTAAACTGCAGCAATGCCTGTGCTGTTCATAGCTTTCTCTAACCTTGCTTCAAATGGGATGGAATCCCACTTCACTTTCCCTTCCTCTTTAGAAGAGCTTGAATCTGAATCCATAATCTTCCCTGTACAACTCCAGTAGCTCCCAACAGTTCCAATTATAGGTTCATCAGGACTCTGGCTCCTTGACCGCCTTGGAGAAATAGAAGAAGCGGATAATTGTTTAAGCTCTTCGACTGCTAATGCTGCTAAAATCGATTCATCTCCTTGGTTTCTTGGTTTACTTGCATTCTGTGATGGTGAATTCCCAACAGAAACAGTACTAGTCTTGGTCATTGGCGTGGTTTCGGATTCAACCAACCAGCTTGAGAGGCTGGTATCAACTGCAATTTTTTGGTCGAAAACCTTTTTATTATCGGAATTCAATACTGAACTGCAAGTTGATAGCTTGAAAGTTGGAACTGGACAAACAGGTACATCAAGATCTTGCATCAAATTAATGTTCTCCTTCGATTGATACTTCGATGGTGGAGGTGGTGTTGTTGCCCTTGCTTTTACTACTTTCCATTGAGTAAGATTTTCAACTGGATTCAACACAGAACGAACATACCGACTCCTATCTCTAGCATTTCTGCCCAACCCATTTTCCTCATTTTCCTCAACTTCTCGAATAGGTAAACTACGAACCGGCATTGGACTATTAACCTCCTTTTCGCCCAATTCAACTTTATAAACATGTTTTCTAGAGTCAATTGATAAAGAAAACAATGACTCAGATGACTCCTCTTGAACCAAAATTTTCTCATTACTACCCACCAAATTATCACCATCACTATCATCATCATCATCCAAATCACTTTCTTCCAAGCCTAAATCTTCAGATTCATCTTCACTGGTTACACAATTTTGGTATCTATTGTTTGGAGCATGAGAAACAACATTAGGGATGATTGAACTAGGCACTAACTTGGTTTCTTTAAGTTCTGTCTCTCTCTCAACTTCCTTTTCAATCTCTTTCTTGTCATTGTCTTTCAACACATTGTCAGTGACTTCCTCAATAGGTTGTGATTCTTGTTGAGTGTTGTTGACATTCAAATCAAAAGTGACTTTCGTTTTAGTAATGAAAATGACTGGATCATCAACCTTCTCTCTTGACACTGAAATGGGTTGTTCAGATTCTTCTTGTTTAGTGGATTCATTCACTTGGAGATCTTCATGTCTATGGCCTTCAAATTGGGTTACATTCACCAAATGCCGGCGCTTTCGATGCTTACAAGCACCAAAACATGCAAAAAGGCAACCCATCAGTAGCAAAAAGTGCTTTTTTTACTTCGAAACCCAAAAGAACAGAAGCGCTTTTTCTTCTACAAAAGTAGTAGACTGGTTTAGAAAACGGTCTCCATGGAGATATAGAAGAAGAGAGAGAAGGAGAGGAAGTTGAGGGGGGTGAAGAGTCAAAGGGCAGAACGGTCTATAAAAATTTGCAGAATCTGATTGTAGTTACTTTATCGTACCGATAAAAGTAATTACCATTCGGTATATATTACGAAGAGCTAAAATCTTATCGTGCCTCCCGAATAGCTAATCCTTATAATTTTTTTTTTGTTGCTTTTATTTTCTTTTTATTTCACTACTACAATTTCACTACTACAAAAAATACAAAAGAAATCGGTTTTTGAAATTTATAAAAACGATGTCTTTTCGAGTGATTTAGACAAAAAGCACAAATTAATCCCACCGTCGCCGGCCCGCCCCACCTCTGATATTAATGAGTCATTATGAGGAATCGAACTTGCAATCTCAAAGTCAAAGTGGTAAACCTTTACCGCCTGACTACAAGATTGGATGTGTTAACAATTGCACAATATTTATATATAACCTATATGAGTTGTTAGAAATAAATAATAATAATAATAATAATAATAATAATAATAATAAAGAAACTTGTTTGATAAATTTAAATTTACTCAACTAATCAAAATTCTAATTTCTACTACAAACATATATATATTAAATAAATTTTATTTGTGGGTTTATTTTTCATTTCATTTTTTATTGTGTGGTTTTGTGTTCTACTGGAGATATTTTTGTGTAAACTTTTTCCCTAAAACTGTATCTTTTGGCAACAAAATAAATTTTTTCATCCACGCTGGATTCTTCGATTTTTCGATACGAATCCAACGGTATAAAGAACGTAAAATTCTGGACAGTATGTTGAAAGTTATGATCAATTATTCATGAGTAAGTACTCAAAGGTCAAGCGATTGGAGATATTTTTGTGTAAACTTTTTCCTTAAAACTGTATCTTTTGGCAAGGAAATAATTTTTTTCGTCCATGCTGGGTTCTTCAATTTTTCGATACGAATCCAACGGTATATAGACCATAAAATTCTGGGCGGTATTTTGAATGTTATGATCAATTATTCAGTCAAAGGTCAGAATTGAAGCGATTGGAAATATATTTGTGCAAACTCTTTCCTTAAAACTATATCTTTTGGCAAGGAAATAAATTTTTTTGTCCATATTGGGTTCTTCAATTTTTCGATACGAATCCAATGGTATAAAGAACGTAAAATTTTGGGCAGTATTTTGAAAGTTATGATCAATTATTCAGTCAAAGGTCATAAGCGATTCGAGAATCCGCGAGTGAGCTGTTTTCATCGCTCATTTTCACACTTTTCCAAATCGATTTTTGGAATATTTTCTGATTTAAAAGTGTTTGTTTGAATGTCTACTTTCTTGTGTCAAAAGTTGAGCAAATAACGTTGAGTATTTTTACAGATGCGCACTTGAATGTGGACATAGGTCAGATTTGCATTGCAGAATTTTGCTTTTGAATCCACATCGGTTTTTATAAAAACCGATGTCTAAACACTTGTTTTTAATATCGGTTTTTATAAAAACCGTTGTCTTTTGAACGCAAAATTTAAGACATCGGTTTTTATAAAAACCGATTCTAAACGTTTTTTTTTTTTTTAGTATCGGTTTTCTTAAAAACCGATGTCTTTTGAAACTGTAATTTTTAATACATCGGTTTTTATAAAAACCGATATCTAAAAGCTTTTTTTAAATCGGTTACCAAAAACCGATTTCTTTTAGTGATGTCTAGTGTTGTCTTTTAACATTTTTGTAGTAGTGTTTCTATCATTTTTATTTTTATTTTTATTTTTTTTGCATTTTCTATGTCCCCAAACACCAAATTTTTAGATTTCATAAACCAACTTTATCACCAAAACTTTCAATTTCATACTCATCAACTCACAAACAATTTCATTTCATCAACACAATCAAAACCCACAAAACTGGAAAAATGGCTACGTTTAGCAGGTTTCAAGGGTAGTTTAGTCATTTCTAGATATAAATGTGATTAAAGGTTAAAGTTAACAAAAGTCAACTAGCGGCAGAGTATATTTGTGTAATTATTAGTAAAAGTTGAATATTTATGCAATTACACCTAAATTCAGGGAATGTTTATGCAATTTACCCACTAAAACCCACCAAAATAACCTCTCCCTTTCACCTAAGGGCACTATTGACTTTCCATACCTCCAGCACTATTCTTCCGTTAGTACTAACGGCAAGCACATTCCAATAGGGATGTTTGTGTTTGAATAGGGCATTCATTTAAAAATTTGCTTTATTAGATAAATAGAGAGTATGTTTGTGCAATTAACCCTAAAATAAAAATATATTTAATTTATAAAAATCAAGGGGCATTTTTGTCACTTCATAGGCTAAAGTTAAGAATAATAGACGGTTTTTAGGAGTTTGATAAAAATAGAAAACCATATTATTATTTTTCCTGCTATTGTCATCTATTCCCTTTATAACAATTAATTTAGAATTTGGAGGGAGAGATATGACTCAAACCTACAACTTCATTGAGTACGTTTTAAAAAAGAGTGGTGTTATTGGCACATCAACTACTGAACTATTTATACTCCACTTTTTAAATTATATAGCATTCTTTTTTTTTCCTTTATCATATTACTTAAAGAGATACAATTTTTATTAAAAAATCTTGTACAAAGTAAAACTAATAAAATCTCACTTTCCTTATTTCAAAACCCTAATGACAAAAGCTTTAATGACATAGATTATTTCAATGTTTACTATTTTTATTTATATTTTCTTTCAGATCTCAATCTCATGTTTCCCATGTTTCGTATTTATTGATTTATTACTATTTTTGTTTATATTTTCTTTTAGATCTCGATCTCATGTTTACTATGTTTAGTATTTATTGATTTTATTGTTTCACATGTTTGTTTTATTTTTCTTCTCAAATTCCAAATCCATGTTTTCTATTTTTTTCTCGATTTATTTTCTTTCAGATCTTCCAGATATACTATAATTTGAATCAATTCTTTTGTAGATTTTATTCCAGATTTTCCAAAGTTAGTTTAATGTTATTTACAAAAAAAAAAAAAAAAAAAAAAAAAAAAAAAAAAACACGAAATCATACCAAGAATCGCAACCAAAAAAACCTAATCTCTGACAAAACGAAACCACACCAAAACTCTAATTCAATCGCTCAAAAAAAAAATCATCAGACGATTAATATCACACTCACAATCTACCACCAACAATCCAATCAACTACAAAAAAATAAATAAATAAATCAAAAATCGAATCTAATAAAGATGGTTTTACCATGAAATAAGAAGAAAAAACAAATCTTATGAATGGATGTGAGAAAACTATATATAAATATTAGAAATGAAGTGTATTTTATTTTTATTTTTTTGAAAAATATATGAGGTGTATTAAGTTAGAAAAATAAGTAAAATGGTAGTCCTGGAAATAAATCAAAAATATTAATAAAACCATTTAATTTTATATAATTAAATCAAAATTTTAAAAAGCGGGGCAAATAGTTCAGTAGTGGGGTGCCAATAACACCACTCTTTAAAAAAGAGCGCCGATATTGCCACCCAGAAAACTAATTAGTACACTCATTTTTATAAGTACACCCATGTCTAACATTTAAAAATAAATCATTACTATAAGCACCTATCATAATGTCAATAGTACCCTTATTGAAATGAATTTATTCATTTTAATACATTTTATTTATAAACCCTCTTGAATTGTCTAAACAACAATTGTTGGCCGGATCGCGTCCCAAGTGGTCGTGGTGGTTGTAACCAGAGGAGGTGTCGCAACCGAGTCTAATTACCCGTATGAGGGAAGTGAAGGAACTTGTGACCAACAAATCACTAATTATAAAGATGTAACTTCCAACAATGAACAAGAATTGCAAATTGTGGTACTCCAGCAACCTATCTCAATTGCCATTAGCGTTGGGAAAGAATTTCATCATTATGGAGAAGGTATCTACGGTGGAGGTTGTGATGATCAAAATAGGTTGAACCACACCGTTACTATAGTGGGGTACAGTACAGCTGAAGATGGTAACAAGTATTGGTTAATCAAGAATTCATGGGGCACAAGTTGGGGTGAGAAGGGCTACATATATGAAGATTATGAGAGAATCTAGTGGCCCTCAAGGTCATGGGCTCACAATGCACTCTTCCCATCCAATTATGTAACTTCCTATTAAATGGTTGGAGTTCTATCTTATATAACTAATTGTTTTTCTGCATATCGGTTTATATTCTTGGCTGTGATAATGCCAATATCGCACCATAGCATGTACTTTTTATTTATTTTAAATATTACAATAATTTGGGGTTTAGTGTGAGGGAAACTCAAACCCACAACCTCTTGGTATAAATGTGATGGACATACCACTGGGGCAACCTCATATTGTCTTACCATAGCATGTACTTGAATTCCAAAATATAGAAATAAATTGGATGGTCAGTATATGGTTACTTTCTCATATTGATAAAACTACTATTCAATATATATTATAAAGAGTTGAAATCTTACCGTGTCTCTCAGATAACAAATCCTTATAATTTTGAGATCTTGATGGTTTCTGGGGTCAAGCCATCAAGAAGTATGCAGTATATTTTTTGTGTGTGTGGAATTGATTTGTGTAATTTGTTTGAAGATTGATTTTTTTTTTTTTCAGATTGCAATTTTGTTTTTGTTTCATTTTTATTTTATGTGGAATTGAGTTGTGAAATTTGACTGAAGATAGATTTTGTTTTGCTTTTTCCAAAGTGAAAAATCTTTTTATCCAGATTGAAGATTTTTTTTTTTTTCTAGATTGAAGAAATTGAAGGTTCTTCTCTTTCGTTTTGTGGATAATTAATTTTTAAGACTTTTGGGTCTCTTTCATCATTTTTATTTGGATTGATCTGCAGTTATAAAAATATTTGGGGTTGTTTCATAATTTATTATAATTTTAATAATTGTTATCGTTCAGAAAGACATTTTTACCCCCACAAGCCAATAATAAGTCAAACGATTGGTCAACGGAAATCAAGGGAGGTTTATGTCATTTAGCATAACCTCGCAAGTCTTTGTGCAATTTTCCCTTTTATTTATAATAAGCAAACATAACAATAAGACTTTGGATCCCTGTTTAAGGAAAAATCTTAAAATTTACCACAAAAAATATCAAATTTGAGTTATAGACAAATTCTTAAAAACTTTCTTAAGTAAACTCACAAAAAAAAAAAAAAAAAAACCATATTGAAAACCTAAATCCATACTAAATGTTATTAATATTCAAAATTACAGCCTAAAAAAAATTAAAAAATTAAAAAAAAAAAAAAAACGTAAAAAAGAAAGGCTGCAATGACTGGATTTGAGAAAACAGTTGTGCGTCACAAAGGTTCGATCCCTTGTAACTTTATTCTTCTCGTCAAGACAATTCTAACGACATACTGTGGAGGGATGGAACTGGAAATTTGTAGTTGGGGGAATAACAAAAATTTGAAATTGATAGGACTAAAATATAAAGGGGAATTAACATTTTGGTCCCTATGGTTTTTTGAATTATCTGTTTTTTAACTGTTTGTCTATTTTTCATTGGCTTAGGGGGATGTATTCAATTACGATTGTTGAGGACATTTAAAGACATTATAAATCCTAGTGTATTCAATTCGGACATTTAAAGACTTTAAAAGAGTCTATATTAATCCAGTGGTATTCAATTCAGATTTCTGTGGACTTTTAAAGAATCCTTCCAAATTCGGGTGTATTGAATTGGGACTTTAAAAATGTCTACAAGAATCAAGGTGTATTCAATTAGGACTAGATTTTAAACGATTTTCTTATGTCATGGATTTTGGTGGACTTGATGGTGAGAGATATAAATATCAATGCCATAACATGTCCAACCTTCTCACCAAAGATTTTGGTGGACTTTGCTCTCTCTCTCTCTCTCAAAACAGAAATATATATACAATTCGCTGTCGTGACTTATTTTACTTTTTTTATTTGAAAAAAATAGAAAATAGAAATTAATATTTTTTTTTTAAAAAAAAACCTGACATGATTTTTTTTTTTTTGGGTGTGTTTTTTTAACGGACATGCAAAATCAGTTCGTCAACAAGTAATGTAATATATATATATATATATATATATAATCGAGTAGAGACCCAGCGCCTAGCGCCTAAGCTGATTAGTCGGCGATTAATCGATTGGCGAATTTATACCTATTTTTTTATTTTCCTACATAAAAATCCAATCATAAACAATTCCAATTATAAATCCAAACAAAATTCTTTCCAAGTATTTATAAAGTTAGTCAATTAGGGGTATAAGTGTAATTATTGAAGGAGATTGAAGTTATTGTGATTTTATAAGAGATCAGGGGCCGTTTCGTAATTTACAATTCAAATCAGTGCTCACTCCACATCAGTGAAACGGTTGCGTTTCAATAAAATAGAGCAACAAGCCAGGCCCAAACACGAGCCCAAACGTTGGCCCAACCTGACTCTTGCATACACCCCAGCCTATTGCTAAACGCACCCAACCTTCCTCAACTTCATCTTCAACCTCACGCCTACCTCCATTACCAACCAAACCTAGCTGGTCCAGTCGTCGGAAACGGTGATCCCGAGCCTTATTCCAGCTGATTTCCGGTGTAAAAGAACGGCACCTAGCTCGATTATATGGCCATGTGTCCGATTACGCGGCCAAGTGCACGATTAAGCGGCCACCGCATAATTAGGCTGATTTCCCCTTTTCTCCGCAGTTGCCCGCCGCCTATCCGAATTGGACTGATTAATCGGCTTAGGCGGCCGCATTTTCGAACACTGATAATAATAGAGTTTCAAAGTGCCACATGTCAGCGTAAGAGAGCTTTGAATTTAAATGCTACATCATAATATAGTTATTTTTTTTCTACTTTTAAATATTATTAAATTTTTTTATTTCTATTTTCTTATTTATTGATTAATCAAATTAAACAATTTGATAAATATTAATTAGATAACATCAAATGTTGCAACTCTATATCTTCATTCATGTATATTATATTTTTTAATAGTATTAATATATATTTAATCGAAGTTAAATAAAAGGCTATCTTATTTATCCATTGAACTCCTTATAATTAATGACCCACTTATTTAATTGTATGATAGTATTAATGATCCACCTAAATAATACAAGTAAAATGAAAGGTTTCTATATTCTATATATACATTGAACCCTCTCTGTTTCTTTTCATTTTTATTGTATTAATGATTAAGAATGTATATGTTTATGGGTTTGAAGTTTGATATCACATTTTTGAATTTTCTCATGTCTATTTTGCAAGTATTTTATGATACTTTCTTCAGGGGAGTGGGTGACAAGAGCCAGGTAAAGTATCGATAATGGAGTTCATATATCTGTATGTATTACTTAATCAATTAGTTATTAACTTATTATGTAAATCATTGAACCCTCTTTTTTTTTTTTTCTTTTTTTTTTTTTTTAAATAATGATTAGAAATGTATGTATTTATGGGTTTGAAGTTTGAAATTAGATTGTTGAATTTTTATTAATTCACAGGTAATTTTTTAGGTCGGAAAATATATATTTCAAGGAGAATTTGAAGACTTGGATCATCAAAATGACGAATGCCATCTTTTATTCTCCACAACTTTACAACTTTGGTGGATACGTGTTTTTTTTTTTTTTTTTTTTTTTTTGGAAAAAAATTATTAAAAATAGGTTTTGAAATACAAATTACAATGGAGAAATATTTGGTGATCTTTTTTAATTTAATATTTTTCTTTTGTTTCGTGAGATAATGAAATTCAAATGTTAGCATGACTTAGATAACTGAAAGTAAAACTATATGTTCATTATGTTTAAATATGTTTGCATCAAAAAATTTGGTATAAACAACACAATGTTTTGCAAATAGTTTTTAATACAAAGCTCGCGCAACGCTCGGGTTGGAAAACTAGTTATTTATATAATTTACTTTTGACTTGAAGACGGTTTCTGCAACTAATAATATATTTTGTATGCCCCATTAATATGTATTTTTAGAAATAAATTATACACATCAAAGATATATAAAAAAGATATAAAAGATATTTAAAAGAAAAAAGAAAAAAAAAAAGAGGAAATTAGTTATGTATCTGAAAGCAAAAAATAAAAATAAAATATGAACACTGTGAAAAAACGAATAGCCAAATTGATATTCATTCTCTTTTCATTTCACTTTTATTATTAAACCGTGGTAATAAATATTTACCTTTAAAATTTTATTTATATTGAACTTTATATCATTTAGAAATACACCACAAATATTTATTTAATATTCATGTTTTTATTTTTGTAAAATTATATCATAATCATCGAAAATCAAAGAGAATAAATTTAAATTACAAAGGCAAACAACAAAATTATTTAAATATTTTATTAATTATGAAATAGAAGGGCAAGTATAGTAGACTAGAAGGATATGTGTTTGCAACAATAAAGGAATTTATTAGTGCAAAAGCCAATAGTAGTTGGATCATGATCTCTGATGCAAAGTTGAGTACATATAAATAAAGAAGAGAGATGAGGAGGAGTGAGAGACAGAGAGACAAGAGAAAGAGAGAACAGGTTCTGTATTGATATCAAGTCATAAAGGTTTTATAAAGAAATGATCACATATATATATGCTTCAAACACTATAGCCACTTGCATCAATACATCATCAGTTTCATCATTGGCTATATATAGTTGCCTCATTGACAACCACCTGACCTTATTACATATACTAATTATATTGAACGAGTATATTAGTGAAATGATACATGATAAACTCATCCTATATCAAACATTTTAAAAAAAAATGCCTAATAATCAATCAATATTTATTTGATACATTTGTTTTATTGAAACATAATACATAAAAAATAAAAAAATAAAATAAAATAAAATAAACCTATAAGACCATCTCCAATGCATATGTCAATGCCAATACTAAATTTGGCACGAAATATAGTAAAATGTTATATTTGACACATCATTTTAGCATTGTACTCCAATGCAAAATTCTATTTAATATGCTATTTTTTATTTTTTAATTATTTAAAATTATAAAAGTTAACAAATACAACCAATGCATTGAATATTATTTTAGAATTATTTTAATCTCAATTTTCCCTACCAAGTTTGTTAAATTTTTATTATTTAAAATTAAAAAGTTAACAAATACTGTTGCATTTATTGCTGTGCCAAATTTGGCATATACTATACACTGTGCCAAATTTGGCACAGTTTATAGTATATGCCAAATTTAGCACAGCTTTTAGCATTGCATTGGAGATGCTCTAAGGAAGCCATAAGCAAAGTCCAAATGGAGAACTGGAAAGAGAAATAGTTGATTAAGGAGGTGAAAAGTAATAGAAAAGAAAAGGAAGAAAGCAGAGATTTTTGTTATTACTGCAAATTGTATTAATGGATCATATTGGTTGAGTGTGTAGATTGTGTTATTGGGCCATATAGTGGTATAATTCTCCATCTATAATATATGTCAAAGATAACAAATCCATGAAAGTCCATGGATGTCTAAACAAATCTATAAAAGTTTGAGATAGATGTTTAAATAAATCCATAAATTCTGAGATAGATGTCTAAATAAATCAATGAAAGTCCATGAGGATTTATAAAAATTCGTAGAAATCCATGAAAATCTGTCACTTAAAAAATGTCTTTAAATGTCCACAAGAATCCTAATTGAATACCCCCACCCTACCCCCCCAGTCCCTAAATTTTTAAAAACACATCAATTTGGTCACTCTGACCAGATTTTTAAAGGTCAACGGTCATAAAAAACGTTGAATGAATATTTTTCCCTCAATTTAAAAAAATGGAAAAGAAAAGGGGGTGGAGCTCTACTAGAAAAATAAATAAATAAATAAATAAGATCTCCAAAACCTAACCTATAAGTCAAAAACCAAAACCCTTCTCCACCATCATCCAACACCCAAACCCTAGCTACCACCACTCAAACACCAAACCCTAGCCACCACCCTAACTCACCAAAATCCACCAATCAACACATCTAAGAATGACAATCTCCTCATCGGCGCTCGATCTTGGAGTCGACGAGATCCCGACTGCCTCATCTTCTCCCTCTTTGGCTCTCTCCCATTCCCTCTTCTCTCTCACATTCCCCAACAAGATCAGGCACTGATCTCCTCCGTTGAGAAGAGATCGACGCTGCAGATGGTCGTGTGAGTGAGTGGGTTTGGATTTGGGTTTGGACTTTTAGTTTTATTTTTTGAAAGAAATTTGGGTTTGGATTTGGATTTTGAATATTCGTATTTGGGTTTGGTTTTGGCTTTTTTTCTTATTTTTTGGTGATGGTGGTGTTTGGATCTTGGATTCTTTTTCTTCTTTGATTTATGTACGTGCTTGAATGAGTCTAATGGGTGTTTAATTTTTTATCACCGTGATTATATATAGGAGATAAATTGCTACCTAGCTAGCTTGTATTCTTCATGCATGGACTGATATGAATTCAAAGACAGAACTACAATGTGTTTCAGTTAAATTGCAAATTAATGCGACCAGTCAATTTGGGTTTCGTTGGAACACTTGGAAATCAGTGGCAAAATGGAAGGGTGGATTTTTCTTGATTTGGATTTTTGTTTAGAAAATGAAGTTGGATAGTTATGTTAGAGAAAATTCAGAATAATGTGTAACTTACATCGAGAGTTATTGAATTGAACCGAAAATATTCCTGTAAAAATATAAATTGTGTGCTTCAAGGCACGTTATTAATGACGCTTTCCTTAAGACACTATTTTCCCCCACCAATCCGGTGTTCACCGGGTCATGCAAATATGCCTCCAATATACAATGAAGCATTGGTGTCTAACATTGTTGTACGTTAACGATATTAGACCGTAAGGTCATGAACACCTTTGACGTTTGCAGACTTGCCAAGATACAAAATTCTATCATTGTGCAGCTGACAAAATATCGATGATTTAATGATTGAAAACAATGTGACAACATGTGTTTATTTTAAGGTGAGAAAATGGAGAGAAGAGATCACTAGCTAAACTCTCCATGTTAACCAAATTCTAGTCTTACTCAAATGATGTAGGAATGGGCATTTTATAGAGTGGTTTACACCCATTCGTGTAACAATGCAACCTTTGTTGATTTGCACCCATTCATGAAATGACTCAACCTTTAAGAATAAAGTTGTGTCTTTTCACTTAATAAGACACCTATACACCATTTGCTAAAATTATGACTTTTCCACAATAACCTCTAGAAAGTTGTGTCCTTTCCTTTCTAATTCAATTTATTTGAAAATTTTCCAACAAGTTACATATTAGGAAACATGGATAATCCATATGGTGGAGGCAACTCGTATCAATCCGTATCCGATACGTATCTTAGAGTATCGACGGAAAGAGGAAGAAGAAGAAACAACTTCAAAACCGAAAATGCTTCGATCGAAAGAATATATTTTATGAGTTTTTTTTTTTTATGTTTTATTTGAATTATTTAATATGTTATGACTTATGAGACATAAGTTTTATTTGGATTTTGCAATATGTTATGACATATGTCTTATTTGAATATTGTAATATGTTATAACTTATGTGACATGTTTTATTTGGGATTCTGAATATGTTTTGAATGAATTATAAATTAGGTTTTCATATATATATATATATTGTTTTAATTGGGCAAAATTTCACATAAGTCCTAATTTTTTTGGCAATTTGTCACCTTTATAGTCTTTTCATATTTATCACTTTAGTCCTTAATTGTTGCAAAACCCATCATTTTAGTCCATTTAACTAAATATTTGAAAGTCAACTATTTTAAAACCTGTGAAAGTACACTTTTGCCCTTATTACTATTTAATTTGGCTAAAATGATTATCTTAGCTTTAAATTAAAATGAAAAACAATAAAATTCTCAATAATAAAATCTTACATAAATAGATTACAAAAAAAAAAATCTTAAATAAATAATAATAATAAAATCCACTAATTTTTTCTTATTTTGTATTTTTTTCATAATGGATATTTATTTAGCTAAAATGATTATCTTAGCTTTATATGATTATTTTTTATAATTATTTTTTGTAATATATTTATTTAAGATTTTATTATTAAGAATTTTATGGTTTTTTCATTTTAATTTAAAGCTAAGATAATCATTATGGATTTGATTTAAAGCTAAGACTTTGGATTTGATTTGTTTTTGTATAGGTTGTGTAGACGGACAGCTAGCTGTGCCTTTACGTACAAATACAAATCCTTTTCTACTACCTCTGGCAAATACAGCACAGCAAATTTTTATTATGCTGTGTGCAAATTTCTTCAGGATAAATGGAATGGAAAGCCATGCTATGTTTCATTGATACGGCATATGTTAAGTTATATACAAAATAGAGGGCATCTTATATAGAACATACATGATACATGATTCAAGGAACATACGTACATAGCTGGTGCTCCATTTGGATCGTAGTGCACCTCTTAGCACAAGTGGTACTGTGGTAGTACACCTCCCTTCAGGGCCGGCCCATAAGACCAGCAAACTCAGCAGTTCGCTGGGGCCCCTAATTGGCCCAATTTACCTCTTCATCTTTTGTAAAATCAGGGGTTCCAATATCCAATTTAATTAAATTTAAAAAAGGGTCAAATCTAAGACATCCAATTTATTTAAATTTAAAAAAGGCCCAATTGAATTTTAATTTTAAAAAGCTTAACTGAATTTAAAAAAAGGCCCAATTTATTTGAATTTAAAAAAGGTCCAAGTGAATTCTAATTTAAAAAAACTTAACTGAATTTTAAAAAGGCCCAATTTATTTAAATTTTAAAAAGGTCCAACTGAATTCTAATTTAAAAAAGCTTAACTGAATTTAAAAAAGGCCAAATTTATTTAAATTTAAAAAAGGCCCAAAATGTGGTTCTCCATTCTTGCTTTCTAAGAGGGCCATTTCAATCATCATTTTTTGCTGTAATTTCCTTTCTTTCTTTTTTCCTATGCCCATAATTACTTTGGTAAGATTCTTCATTCCAAAGTCAATAATCCCCACCTGTGATTTGATGAAAATAAATAAAGATTATATTGAACTATTGAAGACATATTCTTTTTTACAAAAGTTTCCCTGAATAATTCAATAGTTATATATTGAAATTCTCTAGGATTGGCAAGGTTATGGGATCTTTCTCCAAGTATATTGGCAATGCGGACGCCAATACGGCTGAGATCATTGCAATCCATCAAGCTGCTGCTTTATGCGCTAGTTCTCAGATTATGGTGGGGAAAGATATCACAATCATAAGTGACTCTAAGGTGACTGTGTCTTGGGTCAACGGAGCTGGTTTCGGAAGCCTGAAGCATTTAAATTTTATATATGATATTAGATCGCTTTTGTCGGTCTTGGGCAGAACGGTGGTCATCTTCAATCCTAGGTCCACCAATTGTTTTGCGGATTCTTTGGCGAAGCGAGGCTCTAATTTTGAAGGGGATTTTATATCGTGGGAGATGCACTGAGTCTTTGTGTTTTCAGTGCCTTGGTGCTGTCTTCTTGTGCTGTTTTCTTGTGCTTCGTTTTCTTGTTTTCTCTGGCTCCTATCAGCGTCTCTTTGGTTGGGGTTGTGTTTGTTTTCTGTGTTTTTGTGTGGCTTTTGGTGCCCTTTGTTTGGGGCTCTGCCCTTTTCCCGCTGGTTAGGGGTGGTGGTTGCTTGTTGTTTGCCTTTTGGCCTTTATAAAATTAGCAGTTCAAAAAAAAAAAAGAAATTCTCTAGGATTAAATAATTCTTGTTAACATGATTGTTAAAAGAGTCTTCACATACAAGGGTTAAGTGGATTGGCTATGTTATCTATCGAAAAAAAAAAGTGTTAAAGAATCTTGATGGTAGTAATGTAATTAGTAAATTTGCTCATCAAAAGGCAAGAAGAATAGAAATTTAAATAATGTGTTTGTTTTTATGTTTTTAGATACGATAAATATTTTTTGTTTTAATTTATGTGGATTAAGTTGTATTTGGTAAATGAAGAATTATTTATTGAAGGTGAAGAATTACAATGTATTTGGTATATGGGGCCCTGATTTTTGTTAATATCATGAAATAGATAGGGCACCGAAATGTCTGGAGACAGCCCTGCCTCCCTTCCACATCGGTGGTGAGAGGTTTGAGTCCAACATATACATTCAACAAGCATATGCAGGGAGTTTTCTCTCGATTTGTTGGGAGTAGATATTAAATCCATACATGACTAAAGAAATATCATCATCATCAATTCATCAAGAAATTTATTTATAAATTAGGAATCCAACTGACATATTACATGTTTATTGGATTATAATTATTTAGAAAATTCTTTAATGTTGTACTTACACTCTTTCACGATACTCACTAAAAAAAATCTTGAACAGCCAGTCACCCACAGGTCATCTATAAATATTGTAGGTGGTCGATCGACTTGGTACGTCAAGTGGGTCGAATTTTATCAGGCCCAAAGCAACTAGGCTGAAAGTAGGTAGGTCGACGTCGACCGTTGTCTGGACATGGTTGTCTGAACTTCGTTGAACCTGCAAAAGAACTCAAGACAAAAATATAAAATAGAAAGAACATAATGGTGGGGGTTGGATTCTTAGCCTTAGATATGCTTGGGCTGAGCAATGTGATCAGCTAACTGATGAAGGAATTCCGGTGGTCGGAATATCTAAGAATCAGAGTTTCAGTACGCCTTTCGATTAGCTTTTTCGTTTTGAAATCAAAGAGCCTTTTAGTGAGGAGAGGTTTTTATTTATACTCGAAAACCTCTTCTCCAACGTTCACTCTTAGTCTTTGATAGTGGGCGTGATTCTTGGAGATCTTTTCTCCTGAATTTTCTCCTGAATGGAGGGTTTGTAACTGACGGTTTTTGAATAAGTTTTCTAACAGCAATTTTTAACTGACACCTGTGTTGGGTCGACCCAGCACGATGGGCTTAAGTTCGACCCAATACAGTGGGCTCAAATAGGGTCCATTATGAAAATATGCTTGTACTTGGTTTGGGCTGGGTCAATGAGCCATTTTTGGCTACCATAGTTTGTCCCCCACTCTCTAAAGAAGTTTTCACTGATTTGGAGAGTGTTTTTCTTTATCTAGTCAACCATTGACGTCTTTGAAGGTTCCATGTCGTTCAACGAGGTTGGGTTTGGAGATTGGTGAGAAGTCAAATCGATTTGAAGGTGATGTTACGGTTTCCCATGCTAATGTCATGTGCATTTATATCATGCACCTTTTTCGAAAAGGTTTCGAATTCAAACCTGTTGGTTTGCAAACAAACGATGGGAAATGGACACGTGTCATCTAGGTTTTTTAGAAAATTGGTTTATAAATAACGCCACTATTCGCCAGTACCGTTTTTAACTCTTCAACTTCTTCTTCTTTAACTTCCAACTTCCTTTTCTTCAACCTTCAACGTTTTACTGTTCCTGTGGAGTGCTGACATCGCTGGTGGATCTTTCCTTGAAATCTTTACTTAAATCTTCTTCAGGTTAGTAAAAAGTTCCCTTCATTACACTTTTCGTTTTGAACTTGTCTTCTTGGATATATAGAAAATTTCTGAAAACTTTTTGGAAAAATATGTTCTTGACTGCTATTCTTGACTGTTTGACTTTTGATTCGTTGCATGTTTAACAATATGAATTTTGTTGTTGTTTCTGTGTTATCGAGACGTATTTATATTATTTAAAGCGTCGAGAGATCGTTCGACCATAGGAAACGATGCCTCTATTGTTTGGGAAATATTGTTTATTTTTGTAGGGCCATAGGTTTTGAACTAGAATCCTTAGGTAGTGATTGTAGCATCTAGTTTCTGACTTGTGCATTTTGCATTTGTCAGCATTTTGGAGATACAATGTCGAGCGACGAAACTGAAATTCCCTTAAGCAATATAGTGTAAAATATACCTAGAGGGGGGGTGAATAGGTATAGGCTCCAAATTCTTCCAATTTAAAAATAATGCGGAATATAACAAAGAGAATGCACACTTGATTAGATTTTAGCAAATGAATTGATTTCACTAATACAAGAGTTAATCAATTTACAAGATATGCAATCAATGTAAGATATGGAATATAAAGAAAAATAAAAACAAAAATGAACACAAGTGTTTTTACGTGGTAAAACCTCAAAGAGGAAACATCCACGGGTTGATACCACAACCACCGGCAAAGCAATCCACTATGTGAAAAAGGACTTACACACTCAAGCTATCACTCATGATATCCGCTCAAGCTATCAACTCCTAATCTACCCTCGGGCTAGTGAATCACCAAGCCTACTTCCTATCCGAGATGTATCCTACACCTCTAGAAAGCAACTTCCTATCCAAGACGCTCACGTCTCTAGGAAGATTTCGTGCTTAGCTATCCGAATCACAAAGATCCTAGTTAAGCTCTCCTAGCTCAACCATCCAGAGTACCACACTCCTAGCTAAGACTTTTGCTTGACTATCCGGACCACATGTCCTAGTCAAGACTCCCTTGCTCTTCACAAAGCTTCACTCACTTTGCAAGAGACTTCAACCTTATGCAAGGCTATGATCTAAAGTGATGCAAATGATGCAAGCACAATCAAATTAAGCTAGATGATCAATCAAGCAAAATGTACATGTTCAATGATAGTCTAGAATATGATTTCAACACACAATCACAAAATTATCTAGAAATCATGACATGCAAATCAATAAGAACAAAGGTATGAATATTCAATTTATCACACTAAAAACCTAGTTCTTAGATCATGAAACAAAACATAGAAAATAACATGAAGCACATCACACATATATTTTCTAGAATCAATTTCATGATAAATCAAGTTTAGCACATATATGTTCAAAACAAATCACAAAGCTAAAACTCAATTAACAAATGATCAAATAACCCTAGCATGTGATCTAACATACTTCTTAACAAATTTCATCAATCAAATGGAAAGAATCAATAGATGATCAAAGATGAAATTGAAAAAGAAGAAGTTGAAAATCAAACACTGCCACGGACTGGAAATGGACCAGCTGAGAAAAATGCTGGAGTCAACTGCCTCTGGAAATGCTTGGGATTTGTAGCTCTCTTCGAGACCAACAATTTTGGTTTTTGAATCGAATGATTTCGAGTTCGTATGAGAGAGATATGATCAAAACAAGTAAACGAAAATTGTTGAAAAACTGATGCGGGAAATGAAGTGTTCTTCAAAAATTGCATAAGTGTGGAGGGAAGGAGGTTTGCTTAAAAGGAGGGAAAAGGAGAGAATTTCCGAGCAAATCACGTGCTGCCACATCAGCACCCGGTGGGGGGTGCGTGGGGCCCACGGGAGCAGAGGGCTCCCTTGCCTGTGGGGCCCACGGCCTCCCACACGGGCTGGCCAAGTGGCCACACGTGATTTGCACATCTCTCGCGCGCTCCCTCGGTTCGTTGCCCCATATCTTGAGCATCCGACCTCCGATTTCGAATCCATTTTTGGATTACGAACCGTGACTCCCTCACGCACGACTACGACTACTCAACTTTGAAAAATGGTTGAGAGATCATCTCGGAATCTGACGATGAAGTCAACACAACAAATGAGAACGAAAAGTAGCATAGTCAACTTGTTTGGACTTGAAACCTTATGTATGAGTAACCGAAACGACCGGAACTCAATAAGGCATTAAATAAAAACATGTTCAAGTCCTAAACACAAAATACGAAAACAAATAAACACATATTCACACAAACATGCCATATCAAAGAGATAGTCACAAAGCATGCAATTTCACAATATTTGTCAATACAAGATCAATGCATGAGCATGCTATGAAGTGTGTGAATGTGTTATACCAAATGTTTGAACCACGATGCAGGGACACACATGTTTGAATTGTGTGTGTGTGCGCTAACGCCTTGCAAGAGGGTGGAAGTCAAGATTTCCCTTTGACGTTTTTCACCTCTTGAAGACGACTTTTGCACTAGACGTTGCTCTTCACTCTTTAAGCTTCCTTTCTTCAAATAATGTCCTAAGCAACAACTAATACAATCATAGAGTGTTTTGCAATGGAATTAAGCCAATACAAATCATAAACCTTACAGAAACAACTTCGGAACATTCTAGGACGCCTAGCGGTATTGATGTCGACGAGAGGGGAGTCGACAGTGGAACGGCTAGAGTCAATCAAGTGGTTTCTGTGGACGATCCGTCGGAGATAGTTAACGTCGATATGATGTTAATATTGGAAAGTGGAGGTATCCGGGCTGTAGCCGGATTAGTTGACTTTCCAGGTCGTGAAGATGTTACGGAGGCGTCTACATCCGGTCGTTCGACGGGTGTTTTGGATTTTAATCCTGCAAGTGTGATTTCGCAAGACCACTTTCCGTTTCTACGGACGGTTTATGGTATTCCGAAGTTAGTCAAGCTACGTGCTCCATTAGAACATGAGAGAGCGGATTGGGATATTCCTGATTGGACCTGTTTTTATGAATATACCCTGCGACTGGGTTTTAGATTCCCGGTTCCTGTCTTAGTACGACGGCTACTAAAGTACTTCGACATCGCTCTTGGCCAGTTGATGCCAAATAGTTGGAGGATTTTGTTGAGTTTAACAGTCCTCCTTGAGAGGTACCAACTTGAATTTGGGTTGGGGTGCATTTTGCACAATTATTTTCTGAAAGAGCATGTGGGTGACCAAGGTCGCTATATATTTACTCCTAGGGATAAGAAGAATCGACTTATCATTGATACGACTTCGAACGACCGCTACTGGAAAGATACCTTCTTTTTTGCAAAGGGTCCTCCAGTCGACGGTCCTTAGGGGCAATCCAAGTACATCTTGCGACGAGTATGGAATCGAAAAGTGTTGACGGTGATTTTTGGTGATCACCAAGTCAACGATTCGTTTTTTGAATTACTGCAATTTATATTTGAGTATGGTCAAAGATTGTAAAGAAATAACAGGTGATTTACGTGGTAAAACTCCAAAAGATCGGAGAAACATCCACGGGATCGTTGCCTCTAGCAACAAAGCCAAATCCACTATGAATCACGATTACAAGATGAAGAATGACAGAATGATTACAAGCTTTTCAATACGATTCTCTCTATCTCCTGTTCTACTTCTCGCGTGCCCCTGCTTTATGAATAAAAGGGGTATTTATACATATTGTATCTAGGGTTTTAAGATGACCGCTAGGGTTTAGTGTTGTGGCCCCCAAGTCTCGAGCGGTTTCCTAGTCCTATTTAGATTGTACTTCCCTTTTTCGGCTGTATTTAATTCTGAATGGAACTCTTTCTCCTTTATTTACGGGAGAACTGCTTGTTTCCTTTTTTACCTCTTATGATCCACATCGTTGCTTATCGTGGACCTGCCGGTTGCTGATTGCAAGTGTTGGTGACTGTTTTATTGTTTCCCGAGTGAGTTTGCCCGAGTGTGCCCGAGTGTGCCCGAGTGTGTCCGAATCCGATCTGCTGCTCATGCTGATCGTCTTTGTTTGTGGTCGGACTACTTATCCTCTTTTCCGAGTAAGTTATCGTGAAGGTTCATACTCCATAGGTTGACTTATCTTGACCTCTGCTGACCTGGCCTTCCATGGTGATGACGTGTCTTATCACGACTATTTTTACCTATAACAAAAAGGTTACCGTCGGTCGACTCTACATTGTCTTGATTTATTTTTAAATATATGATATTTGTAGCTTATTTAGAATGTGTTGTGTAGAGATCAAATCGGCGGATAACGACGTGACGAGTGATAGTGCACCAGCTCTTACTAAGCAGATTTTAAGTTTTCCTGCTGAAGAGAGAAGTTGTAAAACATTGCTTGTGGATGGTAAGCTCCGGCCCAACAGTTTATGGCGTTGGTCGTCGTTGAATTGGACAAGGAGGCCGTATCCGCTTGTGAAAGACTTCGTGTCATATGTTTGGATTATGAGGAGTTTTGAAATTCTAGGTTATAATAGGATTTTTCTGCCACGTGTTTCTGACGTTGAGCATCGTTTCGCAGTTACGTCGATGTCGAACGCGAAGATAAATTTGCCGGATCATGCTGGTGCTATGAAGCGTTATAAGGATGAGCTCGCGAAGAAGCGGGCGGCTATGGAAAGCAAAAAGCCGGAAGTCAACAATTCGAAGGAGGGACCAGCCGCTGTCCCCGAGCATGTCTACATCTCTTCCCCCGAATGCCATCAGAAGCGGAAAAGGCTAAGAAAGGAGTCGACCAAGGACCGGGGAAAAAGTACCAACACAGATCCAAGAGATCAGTCGGACGACGTCTTTGAACCTGACTCATCGATGACACTCCTTGCGTCGGGTATTTCGTCCTTTAATGATCCGGCGGGCTTCCTTTCACGATCGAAGGAGTTTCTTCTTTCTGCTGATGAAGCTCATCTAAAAAAGCAGAGAACTGAGGAGGTTTTCAATACAACCACGCTGACATTGTTCCAGGTGGATCTGCCTACTTCAAATTTCGTAATTCTAGTCCCGTTTGGTATTTGTCGTTGTCATGATTTTCTTATTCTACTATTATTTGCAGGCTTTGCAGGGGCATCTGCATCTTCATGATAGGTATAAGCTGATCAATGACAAATGCACCACGCTCAGGAAGTCGAGCGACACTCTCAAAGCTGACAAGGCCATACTTAACACCTCTTTGAAAGAGATGGAGCAGAGGTGTAATGCTCTAGAGCAGACGTTGAAAGACAAGACAGAAGAAAGTGATCATCGTCTGGAGGAGTCGACTAAATACAAGGCTGATATTGTTGAGAAGGACAATCTTATTGTAGCCCTGCAGGATCAGCTGGAGTCAATTGCTGCTGCCGCTATATGCAAAGCCAGAGCGGATATTTTCAAGGAGTACATGTCGGGCGATCACGTGAAATGGAATCGTGAAGGGATGCAAGAGGAGATTGACCTTTATGAGGAGATGCGCAAGCTAGATGAATCAACCAGTGCTGAGGAGGCCGAAGGGCATGTTGAAAAGAGCCTCGATAAGAGCTTCAGCGAACGACCGCAGGATCCCCCAAGCGATGATGTTGTCGAACCACCCTTGAATTGATGGCAATTTTTTAATTTCTTGTCCCGAATCTGTATTTGACGGATGTTTTTGGTCGGAGTGACCTGTTTTAATTCAGAATCTCTTTTATTCCCCTTTGAATTAACCTCTTTGTATTTTATAATATGTACTTGTGGATGATACAGTAGATACGACTTGTTCGCGAATGAATCTACTTTAGTTTTTTCTATGTTTGATCGACTTTTATTTATTTGCCACTGATTTGATATCGTAAAAACAAACGACCATCGTATGACAACGATAATTTATAGTTTGAACGCGATAAGCCTGTAAACTTATGCCCGTTCGACGTTAAAAAGTCCTTGCTTTGAATGAAATAATGCTTGTAAATTTAGTTTATCCGTAGGTCGAGCAATATCGAATGTCGTACGGAATGAAATTGCTCATGTGTGTTTATTGAAGTTCGTCGACTTCTTTTTAAGACTCACTTTGATTGTAAGTAGTTTATAATATTTCGCGAAAGGTTGATCACTTAGAAAATTTCACATACATGAGTTTAATGATCGACGACTAAATTCGCTTTCTACTCATATTTGGTCGACAAGACCTTTTTTACATTGAATCGTTTGAATCGCGTATAACCGTTATTGGTCGACAAGACCTTTTTTACACTGAATCGCGTACATGCGTTGTCGGTCGACAAAACCTTTTTTACATTGAATCACGTACATGCGTTTTGGTCGACAAAGACCTTTTTTCACATTGAATCGCGTACATGCGTTTTGGTCGACAAAGACCTTTTTTCACATTGAATCACGTACATGCGTTGTCGGTCGACAAAACCTTTTTTACATTGAATCGCGTACATGCGTTTTGGTCGACAAGATCTTGTTACAAATAATACCGCGTACATGCGTGTTTTTTTTTTTTTTTTTTCATTCGACATCTGTCCCAGTGCTATTCCCCCAACTCTTAGCATGTGTTTGTCGTAAAAGACTGTTGAGAGTTTGACGCCTAGTTGTAGGTTGCGAGCGTCGTATCTGAATTGAAACAGTGATTGCTTGTCGATGTCGACAGCTAAATTATATATATTTTTGTGAGCTTAGGTTTGCACTTAGTTGCACTAAGTCGTCATCATTGCTCCTTGGGGGTCGATTTGTTAATAGGGATTTGTCGATGGAACATAAAAAATAATATTTAAAGAATTAAAATAGCAAGTTTAGAAATGGTACTGTTTTAGATGTAGTGCGTTCCAACTGTTATGCCGCTCTCGACCATCGATCCTCGTATTTTGTATGCTCCCCGCCCGACGACATCTGTTATTTGATAGGGGCCTTCCCACGTCGGCCCTAGTTTGCCAGAACCTTCCTCTCTCGTGTTTTAGAAGACTCGGCGAAGGACCTAGTCATTGACTTTGAAAACTCTAACACGTACTCTCTTGTTGTAATGTCGTGCGACTTCCTGCTGGTAAGACTGAATTCTTATAGCAGCTTGATCTCGGCGTTCATCTAAATGGTCGTGTTCGAAACTGAGCTCCTGATTGTTTTGTTCTTCGTTTGGGTTTTCACTCCAAGCTGTCGCTAGTCGCATTTCTATTGGGATTACTGCTTCAGAACCGTAGACGAGTGAGAAGGGAGTCTCCCCAGTCGACCGTCGCGGAGTCGTCCTGTACGACCATAGAATTTCTGGTAGTTTTTCTGCCCACTGATCTTTCTCTGTTTCCAGTCGCTTCTTTAACGTATTGACAATGGTTTTATTGGTCGACTCTGCTTGTCCGTTGGCTTGAGGATACCGTGGAGTTGAGAAACTCAGTTTTATTCCATATTTGTCGTAGAAATTTTTGAAGTCGAACGAAATGAATTGGGATCCATTGTCCGTCACTATCTCCCGTGGTACACCAAACCTGCAAATTATATTTTTCCATACGAAGTTGCGTACCTCAATGTCGCGTATTTGTTGATATGCTCCGACTTCGACCCATTTGGAGAAGTAGTCCGTCAAGACCAGCATGTAGACGACACCACCAGGTGCTGCGGGAAGCTTACCTACAATGTCCATTCCCCATTTCATAAAAGGCCAAGGGGCCGAAATTGAATTCAACGTACCTGGGGGAAGATGTGATACGGGTGCAAATCGTTGACATTTGTCGCACGACTTCACATGGTTTTGAGAGTCGGTTCGCATGGTCGGCCAATAATATCCAGCTGTGATGGCTCTGTTCGACAAACTATGGGCGCCTGAATGGTTCCCACACTCCTCGTGGTGTAGGCTTTTTAAAACGTCGTATGCCTCTCGGTTGGTGACGCACCTCAGGTAGGGTCCTGTGAATGACTTTTTGTAAAGTTTTCCATATAGAATACAGAACTTAGCAGCTTTCGCTTTGAGTCGCCTTGCTTCTGTCCTATCATCTGGAAGGATATCGACTTGGAGATAATTAAATATGGGCTCTATCCAATTTCTTCCCTGGTCGACTGGTGCCAGTACTTCCGCCTCTTGAATTGTCGGAGACATAAGATGTACAATGGGTATTGATTTTGAGCCACTTGTCATTGTCGACCCAAGATTTGCCAATGCATCCGCCCTTGTATTCTCAGATCTGGGTATTTGTTCGATCGTAAACTCGTCGAATGTCGACTGGAGTTGTCTGGCTTTGAGCAAGTAGGCTAACATTCGCTGATCCCTAGCTTCGTAAGTGCCATTCATTTGTCGGACGACTAGTTGAGAGTCGCTTAGTACTCGGATATCCTTCACGTCTAGGCTTTTAGCGAGGTCGAGTCCAGCGATCAGGGCTTCATATTCGGCCTCATTGTTTGTTGCACAAAAGTCACAGTGGATCGATTGTTCCAATATGTCCCCATGTGGGGATTTGAGTACCAATCTCAATCCGCTTCCTTTGATATTACTTGAGCCGTCGACCGACAAAGTCCACTTCCCGGCGGATGACTTTTCTGTGAGTGCTATTAGCTCCTGTTCAGCCTGCACATTCTCACAAGGGGTAAAGTATGCGATAAAGTCGGCTAGTACCTGTGATTTCATTGCTGATCTCGGGTGGAAACTGATATCGTACTCGCTGAGTTCTACTGCCCACTTCGTCAGTCGACCTGAAAGTTCAGGTTTGTGAAGTATATTTTTGAGGGGGTAAGTAGTTAATACCTTAATCGAGTGGCATTGGAAGTAGGGTCTGAGTTTACGGGCTGCCACAACAAGAGCTAATGCTAGCTTTTCCAGTCAACTATACCTAGTCTCGGCGTCGAGCAGAGTTTTGCTTACGTAGTAGACTGGATGATGATTGCTATCCTCTTCTCTGACTAGGACCGCACTTACGGCTGTGTCAGATACAGCCAGGTATATGAATAGTGTTTCATTGTCTTCCGGTTTCGACAGCAATGGGGGCGACTTCAAATAGGCTTTCAAATCTTGAAATGCTTTCTCGCAATCATCGTTCTACTCGAACGTTTTGTTCTTCCTGAGGGTGTTAAAGAATGGAAGGCATCTTTCAGATGACTTTGATATGAATCGGTTCAGTGCTACTACTCGACCAGTTAGCTTCTGCACGTCTTTGATGCATTTAGGTGACTCAATATTTTCGATCGACCGTATTTGATCTGGATTAGCTTCGACGCCTCTTTGGGTGACTAGGTAGCCTAGAAACTTTCCTGAAGACACACCAAAAGAACATTTAGTGGGGTTAAGTTTCATACCGTATTGGTCGAGTACGTCGAACGACTGTCTCAAATGATCGATGTGTTGCTGGGCGACTAACGATTTGACCAGCATGTCGTCGATGTAGACTTCCATCGTCGTTCCAAGCATCTTGGCGAACATTTTGTTAACCAGCCTTTGGTATGTTGCACCTGCATTTTTTAAACCAAACGGCATTACTTTGTAACAAAAGATACCTCTTTCGGTGACAAAAGCAGTCTTCTCTTGGTCGTCTGGATGCATCAGAATCTGGTTGTAGCCGGAATAGGCGTCCATGAAGCTCAATAATTCATGTCCTGCAGTTGCGTCGACCAACATGTCAATGTGTGAAAGTGGAAAAGAATCCTTGGGACATGCCTTGTTGAGATCAGTAAAGTCGATGCAGACTCGCCATTTCCCGTTTTTCTTCTTTACTACCACGACATTTGCCAGTCAATCTGGATATTTCACTTCTCTCACCGAACCAATGTCGAACAGTTTTTGTATCTCTTCGTTGATCACTTTGTTCCTTTCAGGAGCGAATTTTCTTCTTTTTTGTTTTACTGGTTGATGGTCTGGGTCGACCTGTAGTCGATGAACCATTACTTTCTGGTCGATTTCGACCTTGTCCTCGTGCGACCAAGCAAAGCTGTTGCGACGTTCTTTCAAGAAATCGACTAACTGTTTTCGGACGTCGTCTGGTAACCTTGATCCGATGAACACTTTGTGATCTGGTTGGTCGGGGTCGATAGACACCTCATCAAGTTCCTCCATGTTCTGCTTGGCTTGAGTCGACTCGACCTTGGCTTCCTGTAATTGCTATAATTCATGTTTCTTCTTTTTTAAAGCATTCTGATAGCATTCTCTAGCTGCTCGCTGTTCCCCTTTGATTTCCTTTATCCCCCACTTGGTTGGAAACTTGATCATCTGATGATATGTCGACGGGATCACTTTTAACTCTTGTATCCATGGCCTTCCAAGGATGGCGTTGTAAGGGGATTGGCAATCGAGTACAAGGAAGTTTGTGTATAGGTTGACTCCTTCGGCGTAGACTGGTAGTATGATCTCACCAAGCGTGCTTTTTTGTTCTCCACTGAAACCTGTTAACATGGTCGTTTGACGGTTGAGCTTTGATTTGTCGACCTGCATTTCTCTCAGAGCCCTATTAAACATAATAATGCAAGAACTGCCATTATCAATTAAAATGCATTTGGTTAGACAATTTGCAATATGTAACGAAATGACTAGAGCATCAGGATGGGGAGAGAACAAATCTGATTTATCTGTCGACCGAAAGGTGACAGTCTCGACAACTTTTGATGGATGTTCCCGGTTTGGCTGGATTTCTATGTTTGACACTTGCCGTGTATGTCTCTTGGCCGATGAGTAACTTACACCACTGACTTCTGATCCACCTGAAATGCAATTAATCACCCTATCTTGTCTAGGAGGTTTTGGAGGACTGTCGACTGGAGCGTTTTACCTCTGGTCGTCGCGTCTTGCATAGGTTTGTTTACCCTTATCTGTTAGGAATTCCCGTAGATGTCCCTGTTTTAAGAGTTCTGCGACTTCGAATTTCAAGGCGATGCAGTCTTCTATACGATGGCCATGATCTCCATGAAATTCGCAACTTAGTTTAGGGTCTCGATGCTCGGGCAATGCATTCATCTTTCGTGGCCACTTGACTGCTTTTCCCATTTCCCTCATCACGGCTACGAGATCGACGGGTTCGATGCTTAGGTTGTACTCTGGTGCTTCTACCTTCGGTCGACTCGACCTCGGAGTACCACACCTATAGGAACTCCTCTCGCCGGAATCCTCATGTCGTGACTGGGTATTTCGTCTGTCGCTCGTCGGGTATGGTTCCGATCTTCTGTCGTTAGACCTTCTGTCTATGCGATCGCTTCGTCGACCTCCATAATAACTGCTATTCGCTTTTCCGACAAAATTTGCCTCATCCTCTTCCCATTTGATTTGGGCCCACGCTTTTGCCAGCACATCTTCCATTGTCCTGCATGGATATTTAGTAAGTTCTTTATAAAGGTCGGAATCAAACCTGAGACCCTTCCTGAAGGCGTAGATGGCGGTCGCTTGGTTGCAATGCAGGATTTGAACTTTCTCCCTGTTGAAACGTTCGACATTGGTCCGTAAGTTTTTGCCAGCTCTTTGCGTTATAGTGTAGAGGTCGTCCGACTGTTTTTCCAACTTGCGGCTGCTCGCAAATTGCTCCACGAATGTGTCCGTTAACTGCGCAAAGGAATCAATGGAATTGTTAGGTAAATTGGTGTACCATTGTAAGGCAGGACCACTGAGGCTAGACCCGAAGGCTTTGCACATGCACGCTTCTCTAAGGTCGCGTGGAATTGCAGCGGTGAACATCCTCTGCTTGTATTGTGCTATATGGTCGTCAGGATCGGTTGTCCCTTCATACTGCTTCATGTTTGGGAAGTTGAATTTCCTGGGCATCTCGATGAGAGCAATTGCGTCGATGAAGGGTGAGTCGGCAAAGCTATTGGCTGTGCTTTTCTTGATGGGAGCCGGGACTCCTGGGATTCTCTGGATGAGAGCCTCCATTTCTGCAAACCTGCGTGAGAATTCTAGATTAGCTGATAAATGTAAGTCGGGCCCGGGTTTTACCAATCCTGGTGTCGACTGGAATGACACAGTCATCCGGTGGATGTCATCTGGTTGTCGATCCATCGCTGGGTCTTGTTCGTTTAACGTTTCATTCTGAGCCGGCATGTTGTTGAGATCAATTTCGACGCGATTTTTCTGAGGCGTCGACTGGTTTTGCTAGTCGTCCGGATTCATGTTTGGTACAATGGGATTGCCTTGTGCTCTTGGAGCTATTCGATCAACAATCTGTTCGCTAAAATTGGACGCTCCGATGTTGCCGAGTCGGGTACTACTCCGTCGACCAGTGCTCTCAGCTCTTCATTTGTCGCTCGGATTGCTGCGTTCTCTACCTCGAGCGCCTGTAGTTTTTCAGCGTTTGCTGTCATCTGAGCAGCCAACGTTGCTATCTGTTCTTCGACAGTTGGGATTGATCCTTCTCCAGACATGTTGATTGGAGACTTGATTAGAGTTCAAATAATAGTTGCAATGGGCCCCACGATGGGCGCCAAACTGTAGGTGGTCGATCGACTTGGTACGTCAAGTGGGTCGAATTTTATCAGGCCCAAAGCAACTAGGCTGAAAGTAGGTAGGTCGACGTCGACCGTTGTCTGGATATGGTCGTCTAAACTTCGTTGAACCTGCAAAAGAACTCAAGACAAAAATATAAAATAGAAAGAACAGAATGGTGGGGGTTGGATTCTTAGCCTTAGATATGCTTGGGCTGAGCAATGTGATCAGGTCACTGATGAAGGAATTCCGGTGGTCGGAATATCTAAGAATCAGAGTTTCAGTACGCCTTTCGATTAGCTTTTTCGTTTTGAAATCAGAGAGCCTTTTAGTGAGGAGAGGTTTTTATTTATACCCGAAAACCTCTTCTCCAACGTTCACTCTCAGTCTTTGATAGTGGGCGTGATTCTTGGAGATCTTTTCTCCTGAATGGAGGGTTTGTAACTGACTGTATTGTAACTGACGGTTTTTGAATAAGTTTTCTAACGGCAATTTTTAACTGACACCTGTGTTGGGTCGACCCAGCACGATGGGCTTAAGTTCGACCCAATACAGTGGGCTCAAATAGGGCCCATTATGAAAATATGCTTGTACTTGGTTTGGGCTGGGTCAATGAGCCATTTTTGGCTACCGCAAATATAATTAGCTCAAAATCATACATGTTCTTCTTTGCATAAAAACTCTCGTTACTCTCTGGAATAATTTCTCCATTGTTTGTCTCCTAATTTGGGCTGTCTCCTAATTTGGGCGACGGAGGCTCAGAAAATTCAACTTGAGTCTAATGGGTACATGTTTAAAGTTTTATCACCGTGATTATAGGAGATTATTAATTAATAGCTAGCTAGCTTGTATTCTTCATGCATGGACTGATATGAATTCGAAGACAGAACTACAACGTGTTTCAGTTAAGTTGAAAATTAATGAGGTCAGTCAAGCAATTTTTCTATAGCAATGCTTTGCTCTTTTTCATCTAAAGTCAATTTAATTTGGAGTTTTGGACAAAAATGATTATAATAATATTGCATCTTTAATAATTAAATTATCTCTGCTTTCCGTTCATCATTATCACGACTAACTATTGACTTACCTACCGTGAGGTCTAATTAATTCTTTTTGAAAAACAATCCTCATATTTTGTTCAGTCTATAAACGAACCTCCCTTCCACATTGGTGGTGAGAAGTTTGAGTCCAACATATACATTCAACAAGTATATGTGGAGAGTTTTCTCTCGGTTTATTGGGAGTAGATATTCAGACCGTACATGTATTGTTTTATCTTGAGAGGTTCCAATAGTCCTATTGCAATAGTTGTAGTACTTCCAAAAAAAAAAAAAAATGTTCAAAATGTAAACTAAATCAAGCATTTGCACTGTTAAGGTGCAAAGTTACAATCGAAAAGATCGAATATGTTGAACTAACTTGCACATAGTGTTGAAGTGTTGAAATTTGGATCGTATTCCCATACGATCCAAACGGATTTCAACTGAAAGCACAAATCAAGTCAGCAAATTGTCGAAGAGAAACAGAAATTGAGTAGTTGATGACTTATCGTGATTGGCGTTTGATTAAGTTAATTATTAGAGTCAGATGTAGATACTTTTATCAGTTTGTACTACTAACTCTTGCATTGCATGACCAATCAGATTATTTCGTAGATAAAGAAGGGCAAGTTACCGAGGTCTTTCTAAATGAAGTCAATTTCATTTTACAAACAAAAAGTAAGTTGATCGCCACATATTTCCAAGAAGTTGCAAACAAATTCCAAATTGACTTCACTAAATAGCAATTAACTTCACTGAAAGTTCTTCGAATTCATATGGTGAATGCAAGAACAATACAAAAGCTAGCTAGCAATCTATCTCCTACAATCTCGGAGATAAACATTGCACAACATTTAGACAAGTGGGGCAGGGCAGGAAATCAAATAAGGAACAAATCCATCTTCTATATATAGCTACCTTGTGTGCTTCACTTCTTCATAGCTTCATTGCTGAGAACCTTCTTCTGATTTTCCACTTGTAAGCAATGGCATCAACACAGAAAAAAGCTTTTGTCATTCCTCTGTTGATGATTCTGGTGACTTTGGCTTCTGATCAGGCCGTGTCCCGCTTGTTGGATGTAGCTTCCATTTCTCAGAAACATGAGGAGTGGATGTCTCGTCATGGACGCAATTATCTGGATAGCGCAGAGAAAGATATGCGCTTTCAGATATTCAAAAAAAATTACAAATACGTGGAAAAGTTCAATAATGCAGGAAACAATACTTACAAGCTAAGTATCAATGCCTTTTCAGACTTAACAACCGAAGAATTCCTGGCCTCTCATACAGGATTCAAGATGTCTCCCAACCCAAGAGTATCCAAAACAACAACACCCTACAGCAACCAAAACCTGACTGATGATGAAGTTCCAGAAAGTTTTGACTGGAGGGACCAAGGAGCTGTCACCGATATTAAGTACCAAGGATCATGTGGTAAGAATGTGTATACAGATTAATAATTATCTAGTCAGGTCGGTCCTCAAAATAAAAATTCTGACCTGACCAGAGAAGGACCCTATATCACCTTATGTACTTGAGTACTTCATGCAATTTTAACTTCAGTTTTCTCTAACTTTGTTTCTCTATTGATCAATTTCTATGTAGGATGTTGCTGGGCATTTTCAGCTTTGGCGGCAATAGAAAGTGCTTTAAAGATCAAGAATGGTCAATTGCTTGATTTGTCCGAACAACAATTAGTTGATTGCGACACAAATAATTATGGCTGTAATGGTGGTATTATGGATACTGCCTTCAAATACATTATTGAAAACAAAGGTGTTGCAGCCGAAACTAGTTACCCGTATCAGGAAAGTGATGGAACTTGTGACCAACAGAAGACAACCAATACAGCTGCCCAAATCACTGGTTACGAAGATGTAACTTCCAACAATGAGCAACAATTGAAAATTGCCGTACACCAACAACCTGTCTCGATTGCCATTAGTGTTGGGGAAGAATTTAAGAGTTATGGAGGAGGGATCTTTAATGGAAATTGTGGCAATCGGCTGAACCACGCCGTTACTCTAGTGGGGTACGGTCAAATTGAAGAGGGTACGAAGTACTGGTTAATCAAGAATTCATGGGGTACAAGTTGGGGTGAGAATGGCTACATGAGGATTCTAAGAGAATCAAGCGATCCTCAAGGTCACTGTCAGCTCGCAGCAAAACCTTCCTATCCGATTGTGTAATTTTGTATTAGATGGTTGGAGTTCCATCTTATAACCAATTATTTTTTCTGTATTTCTGTTTATGTTCTTGGCTGTGATAATGCCAATATTGCTGCATAGCATGTACTTGAACTCCAAATTATAGAAATAAATTTGATGGTCATAGTTACTTTCTCATACCTATAAAAGTGAGTATTATTCGGTATATATTACGAAGAGCTAAAATCTTATCGTGCCTCCCGAATAGCTAATCCTTATAATTTTGGGGTCTTGACAGATTTTGGAGTATGCTAATAGTCCAGATTTTGGACTGGTTAATCCAAATATGCTAATAATAGG
Organism: Acer saccharum; assembly: GCA_030490815.1. NCBI lineage: Eukaryota > Viridiplantae > Streptophyta > Magnoliopsida > Sapindales > Sapindaceae > Acer > Acer saccharum. The sequence goes on along the minus strand of CM059877.1, from coordinate 10,108,528 downwards.
AAATCTGATCTGTTGTGTCCTTCACTTCTTTACAGCCTAACCATCGTCTTCTACTTGTGTAACAATGGCTTCAAAATTTGATCAGAAAACTTTTATCATTACCATGTTCATTATTCTGGTGACTTGGGCTTTTCAAGCCATGTCTCGTGCAATGCTGCAGGAAGCTTCCATTGTTGAGTTACATGAGAAATGGATGGCTCAGTTCGGACGAACTTATGTTGACAGTGCAGAGAAAGAAAAACGCTTTAAGATATTCGAGGAAAACTACGAATACGTAGAAAGGTTCAATAATGCAGGGAACAACACTTACAAGCTTGGCATCAATGCTTTTTCAGATTTAACCGATGAAGAATTCCAGGCCTCTCACACCGGATCGAAGATGCCTATCAGTAACCCAAGGTTTTCCAAAACAATTACATCATTCAAGTACCAAAACCTGACAACCGAAGTTTCTGAGAACGTTGATTGGAGGGACCAAGGAGGTGTCACCGATGTTAAGAACCAAGGAAGATGTTGTAAGAACTAAGAATTTAACTTAATTCCTTATTTGTATGCATGATCCAGGAAACGGTTTTTACTATATTCACAAATCAGAAATTAAATTCTTCTTTTCTCACTGAGATTCCTAATTAGTAAACGTGTATTTGTTGTACTTAATATTCAACATTTCCCTAACTTGAGTTGTACTATATCTATATGTAGCATGTTTCTGGGCATTTTCAGCAGTAGCTGCAGTAGAAGGGATTGTTAAGATCAAGACTGGCGAGTTACAAAAATTGTCTGAGCAACAACTACTTGACTGCGTCCAGCTGGGCAATGACTGTTCTGGTGGTAATATGGAATCTGCCTACGATTACATTGTAGAAAACAGTATCGCCAGCGAGTCCAATTACCAATACCAGGAACATAAAGGACCCTGTGACCAGGCGAAGGCGGCCAAGAAAGCTGCCGAGATCATCGGCTCTATAAAGATAGCTAATGCTAATGAGATGCAATTAAAAGTCTTTGTAGCTCAACAACCCATCTCAGTTTACATTAACACAGATGGTGACTTCAGGCAATATACAGTTGGGATCTACAACGGAAATTGCAAAGATTCAATCAACCATGCAGTTGTAATCGTTGGGTATGGTGTAAGTTAAGATGGTACCAAGCTTTGGATACTCAAGAATTCATGGGGCACGGGTTGGGGTGAGCGTGGCTACATGAGGATTATCAGAGAATCTGGTTTTCCTAAAGGTCCCCGTGGTATTTTAACCATGCCTTCATTTCCAGATGCACAATAAATTGTTTTGAAGAGTGGATGACTCTTCAACCCTTCAATTACTTATAAGTGATAATAACAAAGAGAACTTCAATAAACAAAAAAACTTCTCAAATGAAACAAGCATCCGTTCAAGTTCAGATACATCATCTAGTGAATAACATTAAGATTACAATTTACGCTTCCCACTATTGGAGTTGGACTTCGGGCAAAGTACCCACCGTCCCTTGTCTCGTCGACGCTTCAACAGTGCTCTTCCAGAAGTGGTTCTCATCCGTCGACGGAAGCCATGGGTTCGAGCCAGGGACTTTCGAGACCTACTCCTCTTGGTTTGACAAAGAGCAGCTTTCCCAGCCCTCACCACTAGACGATGACCTTTCTCCTTTCTTATTCCAATTTTAGAATTGAAATCCAACCCCAAAGATAAACCTGCAAACGGTTCATACAGTTCAGAACAAGCTCCGAAGTTTAACTCAATTAGTTTATTATATTTCATTTCAAGATTTCTCTCAAACACATAATTGCCAATAAGCTTTGGAGAAGGGTGACAGATAATCAATCAATGGAGTACAATTCAGGTCAAAACTATTCAATCAAGATCCATATATCTATTTCAACATTATGAAAAAAAGAACTAGATGTGATTCATCAGAATTTTACATATTCAGGCCCCTGACAAACAAGAAAAACGGAAATTGAACCAAAACATAATAACAACACGAATTGAGACAAAAGTGCTATGCAAGAACTCAAATTTAATTTTTCTCATAATTTCCAAACAACCAGAAGGCTAAGCTTTGAGAAGGGCAACAGATAATCAATCAATGGAGTACGATTCAGGTCAAAATTATTCAATCAAGATCCATACACCTATTTCAACAATAAGAAGAAAAAAAAAATGAACTAGATGTGATTCATCAGAATTTTACATATTCAGGTACCTGACACCCAAGAAAAACGAAAAATGAACCAAAACATAATAACATTACGAATTGAGACTGAAGTGCTAATGCAAGAACTCAAATTTAAATTTTATCATAATTTCCAAACAACCACAAGGCTCTGTTTGCTTTTAAGGACAGAGCAAACAATAATCTATACATGACTAAAGAAATCAATGTCAGTAGTCAGTACATTGCCATTACAACAATGATAAGGTCTTTGAATTTCCAAAACTCTTCCAAGTACCAATATATCAAGAACACCTATTCCACCACCAATTTACACAAACACTATGGCACAGTTTGATTAGCGTTTTGGAAGTTGGTTTACTGGTACCAGAATCAACATTTGCCCTAAAAAAATTATCTCAAAAAACAAAAGAATTACTCATTATAATAGTAAGAAAATCTAAATTACAGTACAAGGTGCAGTTTCAGAGTATCTTCTTCACTCTCCAAATTGAAAATCGCATTGATTCTACTTCCTAAAGCAAGATTTGCCTTCAAAGTGCAAATAAGTACCTAAAAAACTAATTCAAGCACCAAAATTTCAACCACGAAACCCCAATTGAATCAAATGCAATAAACAAAAAAAAAAAAAAATCAAACAAATTAACAAGAAAGATTAAAAACCCCAAAATTGATTTCACCCCACCAAATTTAAACCTACAAAATCTCAACATTTAGCGGAAAAATATGAAATTTTTAATTTACCTGAAAAGGAAGAAGCAAAAGAGAGAGAAGAAGAAGAAAGAAAAGAGCAGTGAAGCAAGCCAGGACGAGTTGTGGTGGTGGCGGTGGCCGCATTGACAGAGACAGAGCTTCTTCCGGTGCGGAGAGTGAGAGAAGCTGAAGGAATCATCCGTACATGTTGAATGGTTTTAGTGTGGAGCCATGGTGGTGATGTTATTAACGAAATTGAAGCCATTTTTCAACTCCTTTTGGCTTCTGTTTTCTTCTTCTTCTTCTTCTTCTAATCCTTTGTTTTTGTTATCCGAAGCCAAGCCTGTGACTGTGAGTCTTAAAAGGTTGCCTTATCGACATCCTTTGTAAATTTCCTGAACTGATTTTATTAAGGGTTAATTGCACTAACTTACCCTTACTTTATTGAATCTAGCAAGATTTTAAAAAGATGTCATAAATTAATATAAACACCTCTTGTCATCGAACCAATCCATTAACTTTAACGGTTGACTAACCTTGATCCATAGAAAACCAAATATACCATTGACACATCATCCAAAACATAAAATATTTTTTAATTAAAAAGTGAAAAATCTAATTAAAAAATATATATAACTAGTTCACGGATGAGCCTCATCTGCTAATTGCAGAAAGTCGATCTCCTCTAGTTGGAGAAGATCAGTGATGATCTGTTTCAGTAGGAGGAGATCGTCAAAAATCTTTTGTTTCCTATAGCAGTGGAGATCCATCGCCGGTAGATTATTATTATTTTTTTTAATTTTGATTTTTCAATTTTTAATTAAAAACTATTTTATATTGTAGATGATGTGATAAGATTATATTTGGCTTTCACCCGCCAACCCACTGAAATATATATATATATATATATATATATGTATGTATGTATATATAGTTAAAAGATTATAATTTTTAAAAATATATATATGAATTTTACATTTTAGTACCATAATTTTTAAGTTTTTATCATTTGGCCCCTTTAATTCCACAATTCCAGTTTCGCCGCTGAGGTTAGTCAACCGTTAAAGTTAACGGATTGACTTAATGACAAGGAGTTTTGTGTTAATTTGTGCCATCATTTTGAAATCTTGTTAGATTTAATAAACTAAGGGTAGTTAGTGCAATTAACCCCTTTATTAATAGGGGAAATTGCATAAATTCCCCAATTTTAGGTCTAATTGCAAAAACCTCGCCTATGTAATGCCAATTTTAACATTTAGGGGTAAAATCGTCTTTTTCTCCTCTCGAACAAGATGATTATGTTATTTATTATGTAAATAATAATCGAAGAAAAGGTTTTAAAAATTGAATGGTAGAGATCTAATCTCCACCATTTTTGTATTAAAAAATAGGATTAATCGCAATCATAGCTTTGTCTTTAGACAATATTTCACGCAATGGTAAGTTGTATTATAATTGCACAAACATTCCCTGAAAAACGTTAAATAAGTGCAATCTCAACCCATTAGGAGTTTATTTAGACGAAAATCGGGAAGATGGATATTTGTACTTGTAAATGTAAATTAACTTATCATACAAATATCTCAATAAGATGACATTTTTTTCAGATTTAAATCATGTAAAGTACTTTAATTAATAAAATCATTTTAATACAAGAATACAAGATACTGCTTAGATTAAGTGCAAAATGAAAGTACAAGTTAAAAAATAAATTCTTTCAAAAAAAAAAGGTAGCGATATTGGCACCCCTCAAAAACCGTATGTACACCCCTTTCGTAAGCACACTCATAAAAAAATAAAAATAAAATCTTTAGTTTGTATATAAACCCCACTTAATGCAAAAACTACAATTTCTTTAATTAATGCCAAAAATAACGTGTGCTTGTACATTTTGTCTTTGTGAGATTAGTTAATTACTGGAAAAAAAAAATATGAAACTAAAATTATAAACAAAATAATCAACGGGTTCCAAATATTCAAAGAATCGCCGTGGTAGTTTCTCTTAACATGGAAATGAAAATAACCACCAAAAAAAAAAACTCTTTAGAAGAACCATTTTCTTCTCCTCATAGGAAAAGTCATTTTTACAGAGGCAGTTGAAAATTAAGAGAAGAAGAAGATAAATGGAGAAGTTTTAAATGGGAAGAAATTAGAAGTAAAATAAAATAAAGAGACAACTAGTTGCCGGCAATTAAAAAAAAAAAAAAAAAAAAAAAAAAAAAAAAAATTAGAACAAAAAGATTGAATAGATTATATATTAAAAAGAAATTGAGTGATTTCACAACCTCAAACATGAAATTATGAAACAACCATTCCAAATCACCAAAATATATACAACTGAAAGAAAATCTTCTTATCAACATGGAGTAGAATTCCAAGTAATGGGTTTTCTAGAAAACCATGTTTCACTGCTTAAGAATATACAACTAGTGTGGGTGCATGATTTTGATTCACTACTTTTTTTTTTTTTTTTTTTTTTTTTTTTTGAACTATTAAAATAGGAAATTGATTAATAATAGTTGGTGGGTGTATTTTTTTATTTTTATTTTTTTAAGTATTTTGGTGGGTGTACTACTGTACTTACTAACTATTTAATTATTTTAGTAATTTTATTCAAAGGTATTGTAGGATTTTCAAAACGATATTAATTTGAGATATATATACGTTTTTTAAGAAGTGCAACTACCATCACTAAAAAAATATATATATAGTCCAAAAGGGAAGCCCAATTATTGAACGGTTGGGCCACCAGACCCCACCTAGCCCATACCTTGGGACTCGGTTATATATCCACTTTTAAGTTTTAATAGCTAATGTGTTGGGTTCGGGTCTATATTATGGCCTAAAAGTTTAGGCCCATGATTGGGGTGACAGTCAATGAACCCGTATCTTGAAGATTCTAAGGTGACGTTTGGTGTTGTTTTCGGCAAAATTGTTTTGAAAACACTGGAAACTGTTTTTTTTTCCAACGAAGGCGTCAAAAATTGGGATTACATAGAAGTCACAACTGAACTTTTTTTTTTTTTTTTTTTTTTTTTTTTGGAAGAAATAGCCACGGGAGCCGGATTATGTGTTAAGGAATTCCCATTTCTAGGAGTAAATCGGTATTCGAAAACCTGAACATCAACAAATAAGGCCTTTACATCGATCACAAAACCTTGGCGAAAATTCAAAAAAAAGGCCTTGTGATTCCACATCCCTTTTTTTGGCTATCGGTTATAAATTTATCAAGAGCCCCAAGAGGCCCTTTTGCGATTTAAATAATTTTTTATTTTATTTTTTCAGTTTTTCGTATTTGGATTCATATTTTCTACTAGACATGTCTAATATCCAAATAATTCAGTTACAGTTGAAAACAAAATAAATAAATAAATAAAATTAAAGTAATAGAGTTTGGAACAATTGAACCTAATAGTACGCTGAGAAACAATGAGAGAGTTTGAGAGTTTGATTTTGAGTATGATGGTTTGATTGAATATAGAAGAAGATATAAAATAATAGATTTTAGAGTGAATATATAATTGAACAACATTTGACAATAGGGGCGTAGCTCGAATCCTATATCAAAATATATACTATAGACTGAATCAAACCAAAAAAATCTATACAATTTAAAAAATTTATACAATTCACCTCATTCAATTCTGCTACGGTAAAAATTTTCTTCAAGAAATATATATATTTCTTTTTTAAGAGAAGTGACACATATTGAACTTAAGACATTATTGGAATTCATTCTGCTATATTTTCCATAACTTCAAGTATTAATCATGACTAACAACCGTCATTGCTGAAACTGCTAGTGAAGAGATCAACCTGTCATGTGCTAAAACTGACCATGTGAAGCACCCTTTTATATATCGGTACTTTACAACTGGGATGTGGTCTAGCTTGTGACTTCATTGTGTGTTAAATGATGAACATACATATAATGAATTTCCTCTTTGACTTAAAAAGAAATGTCCACCACAATATCTATTTTTTATTTACAATATATGCATAATGTCATGAAAAATGTTATGAAAGAACTTTTACCTTGTTACCAGCGATGATAGCGATTTCAGGATACATGAGATGAAATATGTATGATTGTAAGTTTTTAGCAATTGTCCTGGTATGTATGCATTTTTTATTTTCAATCGACCAAACCCGTGCATTGTCTGTAGTAACGGAAGTAATATACTCCCCACTTGCATCCCAAAAAAAGAATTGACAATCCTGTCATGTTTCTATTAGATGAAAATAAAAAAAGCATCTAATAGAAACTTGATAGGACGGTTAATTCTCAGATTAACTTCAGTCATCACTACAAGAGCTTAACAAAAACATCAAATATAGTGAAATTAAATCTCTACTGCTATAACGTAACTGTAATGTCGGCTTAATATCAACAACTTAACTAGAAAGTTATTACATTTTTTACTGACCTTCATTGCGACGTTCAAGCATTGGATGCATGCATCTTTGTTTGTGCATCAGCAATGGCATGATCCGTAGGTGTAGGTAGGGTGTTTGCTAGTTATTCTGCATAGTTGAGTAAAATTTTAGTTATTTGCAATTGAAGAAAATATTTTAGACCATTTTATTGTCACTTGAGCTTTCACGCGCAATTTTCAAAATAAAGAAAATTTAGTGATTTGTTAATTAACCTACATTGTTTAGTAAATTTTAAGTGCTTGAAATTATAATTGATAATAAGTAAACAGTTTAGACATTAAGGGAATGCCTCGCTGTTAGCCGACTATAGTCATGTGTGGTCTTTTACTTCTATTAAAAGTTTGTTTAGTTTCTCTTATATCAAATATATACCATAGACTGAATCAAACCAAAAAATCTATACAATTCACCTCAATCAATTCAGAAAATTTATACAATTCACCTCAATCAATTCTGCTATTGCAAAATTTTTTGCAATATATATATATATATATATATATATATATATTTTAAGAGAAGTGACACATATTGAACTTAAGACATTGTTGGGATTCATTTTGCTATGTTTTCCATAATTTCAAGTATCGATCATGACTAGCAATCGTCATTGTTGAAGCTGCCAGTGAAGAGATCAACCTGTCATGTGCTAAAACTGACCATGTGAAGCACCCTTTTATATATCGGTACTTTACAAATGGGATGTGGTCTAGCTTGTGACTTCATTGTGTGTTAAATGATGAACATACATTTAATGAATTTCCTCTTTGACTTAAAAACAAATGTCCACCACAATATCTATTTTTTATTTACAATATATACATAATGTTATGAAAAATGTTATGAAAAAACTTTTACCTTGTCACCAGCGATGATAGCGATTTCAAGATAATTGTAACCGTAGGTGTAGGTAGGGCGTTTGTTGGTTATTCTGCATGGTTGAGTAAAATTTTATTTATTTGAAGTTGAAGAAAATATTTTAGACCATTTTATTGTCTGACTTGAGCTTTCACACGCAATCTTCAAAATAAAGAAAATTTAGTGGTTTGTTGATTAATCTACATTGTTTAGTAAATTTTAAGTACTTAAAATTATAATTGATAATAAGTAAACAGTTTAGATATCAAGGGAATGCCTCGTTGTTAGCCGACCATAGTCATATGTGGTCTTTTACTTCTATTAAAAGTTGGTTTAGTTTCTCTTATATCAAATATGTACCATAGACTGAATCAAACCAAAAAATCTATACAATTCACCTCAATCAATTCAAAAATTTTATACAATTCACCTCAATCAATTCTGCTACTGTAAAATTTTCTTCAAAAAATATATATATTTCTTTTTTAAGAGAAGTGACACATATTGAACTTAAGACATTATTGGGATTCATTCTGCTATGTTTTCCCTAACTTCAAGTATTGATCATGACTAGCAACCGTCATTGCTGAAGCTGCCAGTGAAGAGATCAACCTGTCATGTGCTAAAACTGACCATGTGAAGCATCCTTTTATATATCGGTACTTTACAACCGGGACGTGGTCTAGCTTGTGACTTCATTGTGTGTTAAATGATGAACATACATATAATGAATTTTCTCTTTGACTTAAAAAGAAATGTCCATCACAATATCTATTTTTTATTTACAATATATGCATAATGTCATGAAAAATGTCATGAAAGAACTTTTACCTTGTCACCAGCGATGATAGCGATTTCAGGATACATGAGATGAGATATGTATGATTATAAGTTTTAGCAATTGTCTTGGTATGTATGCATTTTTTTATTTTCAATCGACCAAACCCGTGCATTGTCTGTAGTAACAGAAGCAATATACTCCCCACTTGTATCTCAACAAAAAGAATTGACAGTCATGTCATGTTTCTATTAGATGAGAATAAAAAAAAAAGCATCTAATAGAAACTTGATAGGACGACCAATCCCCAGATTAACTTCAGTCATCACTACAAGAGCTTAACAAAAGCATCAGATATAGTGAAATTAAATCTCTACTGCTATAACGTAACTATAATGTTGGCTTAATATCAACAACTTAACTAGAAAGTTATTACATTTTTTACTGACCTTCATTGCGACGTTCAAACATTGGATGCATGCATCTTTGTTTGTGCATCAACAATGGCATGATCCTTAGGTGTAGGTAGGGCGTTGCTGATTATTCTGCATGGTTGAGTAAAATTTTATTTATTTGGAGTTGAAGAAAATATTTTAGACCATTTTATTGTCTGACTTGAGCTTTCACGCGCAATCTTCAAAATAAAAAAAAATTTAGTGGTTTGTTGATTAACATATATTGTTTAGTAAATTTTAAGTACTCAAAATTATAATTGATAATAAGTAAACAATTTAGACATCAAGGGAATGCCTCGTTGTTAGCCGACCATAGTCATGTATGGTCTTTTACTTCTATTAAAAGTTGTTTTAGTTTCTCTTATATCAAATATATACCATTGACTGAATCAAACCAAAAAATCTATAAGATTTACCTCAATCAATTTAAAAATTTTATACAATTCACCTCGATCAGTTCTGCTAATGTAAAATTTTCTGTAAAAAATATCTATATTTCTTCTTTAAGAGAAGTGACACATATTGAACTTAAGACATTATTGGGATTCCTTCTGGTATGTTTTCCACAACTTCAAGTATTAATCGTGGCTAGCAACCATTATTGCTAAAGCTACCAGTGAAGAGATCAACCCGTCATGTGCTAAAACTAACTATGTGAAGCACCCTTTTATATATTGGTACCTTACAACTAGGATGTGGTCTAGCTTGTGACTTCATTGTGTGTTAAATGATAAACAGACATGTAATGAATTTCCTTTTTGACTTAAAAAGAAATGTTCACCACAATATCTATTCTTTATTTACAATATATGCATAATGTCATGAAAAATGTTATGAAAGAACTTTTACTTGTCACTAGCGATGATAACGATTTCAGGATACATGAGATGAAATATGCATGATTGTAAGTTTTCAGCAATTGTCTTGGTATGTATGCATTTTCTACTTTCAATCAACCAAACCCATGCATTGTCTATAGTAACGGAAGCAATATACTCCCCCACTTACATCCCAACAAAAAGAATTGATAGTCATGTCATGTTTCTATTAGATGAGAATAAGAAAAGCATCAAATAGAAACATGACAGGACAGTCAATTCCTAGATTGACTTTAGTCATTACTGCAAGAGAATAACAAAAACATCAAATATAGTGAAATTAAATCTCTACTGCTATAACGTAACTATATTAATGTCGGCTTAATTTCAACAATTATCTAGGAGGTTATTACATTTTTTACTGATCTTCATTACAACATTCAAACATTGGATGCATCTTTGTTTGTATATCACCTAAGCTAAGCGTTTGCTGATTATTTGGAATTGAAGAAAATATTTTAGACCATTTTATTGTCTAACTTAAGCTTTCATGCGCAATCATCAAAATAAAGAAAAGTTAGCGGTTTGTTGATTATCCTACATTGTTAGTAAATTTTAATTACTTGAAATTATAATTGATAAAAAGTAAACAGTTTAGACATCAAGAGAATGTCTCGTTGTTAGCTGACTATAGTCAGGTGCCTTCCGTGCCCATAAAAAAGAAACAAGTATAATTAATAGCTCTAAGGTAAGAAATAACGTTTTACGAATTCAATAACAAATAAATATTGCTCTACTCTTTCTAGCTAATCTACCAAAATGATTGGTAAATCTAACGATCTCTAATATTGGCTTTTGAATGTATGGTTTGAGAATACAAGGAAGAGGAAACACATATCCTATCCAAAGCTTTTTGAAGTTTGTCATTTTGAAGGAGCTGAACATATCAACACTTGACTGTCTCGTGATAGACTCTCTCTTGTTCCTTTGGATAATTAGATGACTCTGTAATCGTTTGATCAACCTCTTCCTACAATTTAAGCACCACAATAATTGTTTGAACCATTAGAACAATCTAACAATTGATATGTCATGTCTTTACGGAAATAAAGTACAAATAGTTCACACCTGAAACGAACTATATAACCAACTAAACAATCTCCTTCTAAACAAAAGTTTGAAAATCTTGTTTTGTTAATAAATATTTTCGTTCAAGTTCTTTTTGAATTATAAATGAAGAATTTGAAATCCTATAGATGATGTAGATAAAAAGATAATAATAGATACTTTTTGAGAAAACTTTTTAAAAGTGCTTTTATAGAAAACACTTCTAAATAAACGTTTAGATTAAAATGAATAAATCATGTATTTATGAAAATAAAGCATGAATAGTCCACACCTGAAACGAACCATATATTTAAACAACTTTACTACCACATAAACAGAAGTTAGAAATATTGAGAAAACATTTTAAAAGTGTTTTTATAGAAAGCGGTTTACTTGAAAAAACGATTTTGTAGAAAACACTTCTAAAAAAAACTTTTAGATTGAAATGAATAAATCATGAACTAATAAATATGAATTAAGTAAATGTTGTTACCATTTAGTAGCCTTTTTCCATGTTGTGGCTTTAGTGTTAGGTTTTGGCTCGTATTCTCGAATGAACCCGAAGTGAACCAAACAAGACTCAACTGATGTGGAGCTTCCTGGAGACGTGGGATACGTTTGGAAGTTGAATTATGGTGTCTGAGGGAAGTTGAAGATTGAAGAAGAACTGAAGAAGCGGAGATTAGCTCAAACCGCTGCCGAGCCGCTGTGGCTTATGGCAGCGGTATGGCAGCGGTAGGACACCGTTGCCAATTGTTCAGCAGCGCAAAGGCAGCGGTCCAATTCTAGTTTGTACCGCTGCGGTGACCGCTGTGGTCATGGCAACGGTACCGGCAGCGGTTGTGGTGGACAGCGGCAACAAGAGCGGTCAAAAGAGCTGACGTGTTTTTCAACGTGTTGGAAGCGGGGTGCACATCGTAACCAATATGGTGAAGACGATGTATTGCTGAGATCGAGAATGTTGCGCATAATAGGAAAAGGTATTCTTCTGGAAGTTCTTGTGCTTGAAGGAAAAAGATTTGCTCCCTACAAGAAGACTTGTCATAAAAGGAAATAGTATTTATGTGGAACAAGTAAGTCTTGTACATTTAGGAGTAGGATTTCCTTTTATATTATATTCCCTGTAACTAGTATAAATAGACCTTGTATTTAGGTTATTGTGTGTGGAGCAAAAAGAACACCATGTAAACATCAGAGAGTGTGAGTGAGATCCGGGGAGACCCAATGGGAATATCCAAGGAGAGATCCAAGGGAATATCGATGGATCTAGTTAGAGATCCGTGGGTGATATTTAGGGGAGACCTAGGGGATATTGTGGGGTTCTTTGTGAGGATCTTGTGAGTGGGGTTTGGGGTTAGGTGTGAGAGAGAATCCTGGAATATATGGTTGTAACAATTTATCATATAGTGGAACTTTCTCTATCGTCCTAACGGCCCGTGGTTTTTTACCTGTTTGGGTTTTCCACGTATATCTTGTGTTGTGATTGTTTTATTCTCTCTCATCTATTTTTCTGCTTATTGACGTTATTATTTGCTATGAGTTATGGGCGTATATTAGGCACGGCGTTTCCGCGTTCATTGCTAGTAGAGGATTATCCCCAACATTTAGTCCATGCCATGATCACACCGTGAAGTACATCGATCCACATTTTTCAGTAAATGGACGAGTTTGGGGTTTGAGGTTTGGGGCTTAGGCAAATGACTCCCAGGTCAGCGGCTCAAATCCTACCAATGACGAAAGCTTTCAATTTTATAAAGAAAAAGAATAACATTAATGTGTAATTTTTTTCTTAGGAAAACGTTAATGAGTGTTTAAGTCTACTTAAATGTGATTTACTTGAAAATAGGAATGAATAGTAATTTATTTATAAATTTAAAAAGATATTTTTTGAATAATAAATAGAAAGAAAAATATTGGATATTAATTGTTAAAATATATATATTTATAAAGAAAATATGGGGCCATGATTTTAGGTGGGGCCTAGGAAACTACCTCAGTTGCCTAGAGGTCTAGCATAGGGCAGCGATTTAAACATAAGACATTGTCCGACTGAATGAACATTTTACCATTAAACTACATTGAGCGACAGTGCATGTAAGGTTTTTTGGTCATACAAGTTGTTCAATAATTTTTGAAGGTTTAAACGAAATCTGAAAGGGCACATAATCATCCAAAACATATTTGATATATATTTTGATTTAACACATACTGGGACCCATGAAAATACATGGACAAATATATGTAGGTAATCGATGATCATGATAACAATTAGTATAAAGTTTGATGATTACTTGTTAGCCCTCCGTGAGGGGCTTTTGTTAGCAAAAAGCTTTAAGGGTTGCTGGGCCGAAGTAGATGCAGTTTATGTGGTGGTACTGTAAGCCTGCTATCCAATTGTGTAACTTCCTATTAAATAGTTGGAGTTCCATATATATAGCCAATTGTTTTTGTATTGAAATCTGATACATTATAACCTTAGGGGTTTTTTTTTATTTTTTTTTATTTTTAGGGTACAAGTTGATTTAAAAGATCTTAATTATTTGTATTGTTTAATTTAAAATAAATAATGATTATTTTTTGAATAAACATATATATAGTTGATCATACTCTTTTTGGAAAGCAAAATTAAAAGAAGTTTGTCCTATCATACCAAAATGATTAATTAATACATTTTCAAACTCATCTTTATCAGATCTAAGTATAGTTTCGAATTCATTTTAACAAGATAAACTAAATAGACAATGACATGAAAGAAACCATTCGATTAAAATATATGCATATATGTCATTTAATTCTCTCATTCGGATATAAAATTGAAGCACACAACCCTATGATAATTACTGTAATTAGCCAATTATAATGGTTTGGTATACGATTGTTTTTCAAAGTCCCAACTAATCCATGATATAAACATGTACGTGTTTGTTAATATCCATGAAGTATGAATAGTATTTTTTAATATATATATATATATATATATATATATATATATATATGTATGTGTGTGTATTTTCTATTATCAGTTCGTTCTAACAATAAATATATCAGGACAAAGAATGTGGACCACTAGATTTACATACTTTGACTCAAAGTGTATGCACTTGTCAAAACTTCTCCATAATCTGTGATCCACGTTCTTCGTCAGGACGAACTGACAATAGAAAGACTGTATATATATATATCAAGACTTGACGAGATCAATCGTTACATATTAACACATATAAAAAATAATTGTCACAATTAGTTAAAAAAAAACTTGATAATTTGTAACAAATAATATAATTAGTCACAAAATTACCCTATAAAAAAGGAAAGATTTTATTTTATAAATAATTAGGTTTTTAAAAGGTATAAGAATCAATAAATTTTATTTTATTTGGAAGAAGAAAAAAAGCGCCACAATCGTGGTGTTGTTATTTTTTTTCCTTATTCTATCTTCACATGTATCTTGGTTCTCCCTTTGTCACTGCCATATCTAGATTTTCTCTTTATTTTCTCTTTTCCTTAAACACACTATTTAGGTTTGAAACTGTGATTCATTTGTAGAAGTCACCAGGATTGTAGAGAAAATTCTGCCTTGATAGAAAAAGGTAAGCTTCTATTGATATGATTTTTATTTTTTTTAAAGGTTTGTTATCTTTTACTTGTTTTTCAGGGTTGGAATTTCAAATTCAAGTTTCATATAATAAAAAGTTTCTTTGAATAAGATATATATATATATATATATATATATATATATATATATATTATGTAGAATTATATATATATATATGTTTAGGGATGTTTCTTAATTAATTAATTTTTTTTAAAATTTTTTTCTCTTTAGTGTCTCTTTTCCTTAAAAACACTTTTTAGATTTGAAACTGTGTTTCATCTTTAAAAGTCACCAAGACCGTAGAGAAAATTTTGTCTTGATAGAAAAGGTAAGCTTCTCTTAATTTAATTTTTTTTAGGGTTTGTTTTCTTACACTTGTTCTTCAGGGTCAGAATCTCAAATTCGAGTTTCATATATTGAAAGTTTCTTTTAGCAAGGTATGTTATATATAGAATTATATATATATATATATATATATATATATATATATATGTGTTTAGGAATGATTCTTAACTTTAATTTGTTTTTAATTTTTTTTCAAGAACCCATAATTATTATTTCATGATTTATAGTTGTTTATTCTTAGATTTCCACAATACATGATATTTATCAGTTGATGTGCATACTAACTGTTTGATTAAATGATTCTTATGGAACAACCAATTGTTTGATGTAGCATTGAAAAAAAAAAATTATATTTTATTGAGGTGTTAATAATATACTTTCATCTATTACAGTTTGTATCTAGACTAAAAGTGTATTCCGATCTTTTCATTTACGAAAGTGTTCTAGTATTGAGACTTGAAGAATCTTCATCATGGTTATCCGGATATAATTGATGTAATGCATTTATCTCAAAATTTGTAGCAAATTGGTGTATGTACACTAACAATTTTGTAATATATTTTTTTTCACTTTCTTTTTTCTTTTTTATTTCTTTCTTGTGTTCTTATTATCGATTCCTTATAGTACTTTTTGTATTTAAGTTTTCTTGTAGTTAATAGTAATTGAATGGACCATTATATTAACTTTGATTGAATTTGTAACTTATTATCTTCTTGTTAATTGTCACTAAATTTGTGTAAAACAAACATAATTTTCAAATGGTTAATTGTCATTAGGTTTGTGTATAGTGACAAATTTAAATAATTAATTATTGATAATGTTGTGTATAGTGACAATATTGAAATAATTAATTATTGATAAGGTTATATATAGTGACATGATTTTGACATGGTTAATTGTCACTAAGTTTGTGAATAATGACAAAATTTTAAAACAATAAATTGTCACTAAGAAGATGTATAGTGACAAAATCTTCAAACAATTAATTGTCACTACATATAAATTTAGTGACACAATTTTTATTTTGTCACTAATTAAGGTCGAGTGATAATATGTTATTAAAAGTTATGATTCGTGACAAGTACCAAAAAACTGTTACAAATACTTTTAGTGACAGGGTAAAAGTGACGAATTGTTAGTGACACTTTTTTTTGTCATTATATGTCACTTTTTTTATAGTGATTACTCATAAATAGTATTATATTATTACATTAAATCGAGGGTTTTTTTTTTTTTTTTTTTTAAGGAAGATGACTCGAATTCGCAATCTCAGTGTGTAGGTGTGAGGGGTTTACCACCGAACCAACCTTATCTCGTCCGTAAATTCATACTCTTTAAAAGAATGATTGAAGAGTGGAAGTCAGGCAAATGCCGCCAACTCATAAAGCAAAGATATATAGGTTGTTCAGCTGTTATACATCATGGAGAGATTCATAGTTCAGAATTAGACAAAACAGAAACAACTAATAACAAGTGCGTGTATACTCTGGAGCAAAACCGTGATATGAAGGAGATTATGATGTGATTTTTTATTTTATTTTTTTGAATAAAGGATTGTGATGTGATTATATCTTTATATATGTTGCTAACTTATGCGAAAAGCAACTTATATTTAAGCCATTTACGTGGGTCTTCACTAACCCAATTTGCCTTGCCAACTGTAGACCACAATCACTACACTTTCACGTTGATATTTATATGTCGGTGTCTATCATGCATTGCATAATTTGTATGTTTTGACTCTTCACCAACAGTAAACAGTGATCCCTCCTTTTTCTATCCCATATGTATCTCTCACCCACCACAACCACATATCCATGCACGATTTCCCTCCTTGGTCCACCAAAAACTTTACTTTTTTTGGTTGTATTGCAATTGCAATGATGTCACATTGACGAAATTATATATATTCAATGGAAACTTTCATATAAAATTCAGAAATGTATTAAGTGTGTAATATGTTTTTGATAAACTATCGAAACCATGCCTCACGAGAAATCACTCATATGTAAGTATCCTTCCATTTGTCGGTCAATTCTGAAATGTATTCTGTGTGTAATGTGTTTTTGATAAACTATTGAAACCATGCCTCACGAGAAATCACTTACATGTAAGTATCCTTCCATTTGTCGGCCAATTCAACTATAAAATATAAAATAATTTATTTGGGTTGAAATCTCGAGTATATTGTAGAGAGGAAAAGTTGAAAATTGACTCAAAGACATGTCATTTTATTATACAATTTTAAACTTTAATTATTTGTCATTTGATGTGAAACGTCACAGGAACACTCCCGTGACACACCCATGAATCATGATCCATCTAAAATATATATATATATATAATATTTATTGGATGATAAATGAGGTGATATATTGCACCGATATCTACTTTGAAAATGCTCAAAATATATATATATATATATATATATATATATATATATATATCTACTTTGAAATCGGAGTTAAGATTCTCTTGTAGGCATGTTTTTATAGCATTTTTCTAATTTAATATAAGCACATGAAAGACATTATATGGTCAATATTTTTTGGGGGGATGTCTCTTATAGAAGTAAGTGTTTAATTAAACTCAATTATTCTTAAAAATTAGGTTAAGAAAAAGTAAGACCAAGAGATGATACTAACTCTTAGCTAGAATCAATAGATTTGTCATAATTAAAGGGTTGTTGTAGGGGTCCCTTAATAAGCCATGCCAATTAATTTGATGAATTGTTTGATTATATATATTTCATCAATAAAAGGTGATAAAGATAAGATCGAGAGGATGTATTATATTTGCCTTTCAACTTATGTGGTGGACAGTTACTGATTTATCTAATGCAGGATTCTTCCTAATCCAAGCTAGCCAATGGGCATCTTATTATATATTTTATCATGAGTTAGTTTTTTTTTTTTTGAAAAGGAATCATGAGTTAGTTAAGCAGCCATTTTTGAATGAAAATGGGAGTCACCTTCCAGTGTCTTTAAATTAATTATTATAATAAGGACCACTAAAGTAGGATTATACAAACAAGGGATCATTAGATAGGGAATTGGTTTCAAAATAGTCATTTTTTACAAACACTGTTACACTAATGGTCATTCCGTTATAACACCGTTAAGTCTTTCTAAAACTATTCTAATGGTCATCAATTTGTTCACTAAAGAACTATTATAGTAGTCATCAATTTGTTCACTTGGTATCAAAATGACTATTATAATCATTTTTGTTTTTAGAATTAAAATTTTAAAAATAAACCTCTTTTTATATGCATTAATTGAATGATTATAATGGTCATTTTGATACCAAGTAAACAAATTGATGGCCACTAGAGTAGTTTTAGAAAAAATTAACGGTGTTATAACGGAATGACTATTAGTATAACAGTGTTTACTAAAAATAGTCATTTTGAAACTAATTCCACATCTAATAGCCATTTGATAGTGATGATCTAAATTGATGGTCATTGGAGTAATTATCCCTACAAACAATTACAACATTAAATCCCTGATTGTGAGGTGTTTTGGGTGTTGGATTGAAGAAACGATAAGGAGACATTAATTGAATAATCATTACAAAAAAGTGATATATAGTGACAAAAATTATTTGTCACTACAAGTAAAGAAATTATCACAATTTCAATATTGTGACAAAAAAAGTGTCACTAACAATTCGTCACTTTTGCCCCCGTCACTATAAGTATTTGTGACAGTTTTTTGGTACTTGTCACGAATCATAACTTTTAATGACATATTATCGCGCGACCTTAATTAGTGACAAAATAAAAATTGTGTCACTAAATTTATATATAATGACAATTAACTGTTTGAAAATTTTGTCACTATACATTTTCTTAATGACAGTTTATTGTTTTAAAATTGTGTCATTATTCACAAATTTAGTGACAATTAACCATATCAAAATTGTGTCACTATACATAACATTATTGATAATTAATTATTTAATGTGTCACTATACATAACCTTATCGATAATTAATTATTTAAATATTATCACTATACACTACCTTATCGATAATTAATTACTTATATATTGTCATTATACACTACCTTATCAATAATTAATTGTTTAAATGTTGTCACTATACACAAACCTAGTGACAGTTAACAATATGAAAATTATGTTTGTTTTACACAAATTTAGTGACAATTAACAAGAAAATAACAAGTTACAAATTCATCAAAGTTAATATAATAGTTCATTCAATTATTATTAACTACAAGAAAACTTAAATACAAAAAGTACAATAAGAAATCGATAATCAGAACACAAGTGTTTTTAAGGAAAAGATAAACTAAAGAGATAAAAATTAAAAAAAATTAAAATTAAGAAACATCCCTAAACATATATATAATTCTACATAAAAAAATATATCTTATTCAAATAAACTTTTTATTATATGAAACTCGGATTTGAAATTCCGACCCTAAAAAACAAGTAAAATATAACAAACCCTAAAAAAAAAAAAAAAATAGAAGCTTACTTTTTTCTATAAAGGCATAATTTTTTCTACGATCCTTGTGATTTCCACAAATGAATCAAAGAGACATGTGAAGATGAAATAAGGAAAAAAAAAATAACAACATCACGATTGTGGCGTTTTTTTTCTTCTTCCAAATAAAATAAAATTTATTGATTCAAATGCCTTTTAAAAACCTAGTTATTTATAAAATAAAATCTTACCTTTTTTATAGGGTAATTTTGTGATTAATTATATTATTTGTCATAAATTATAAAGTTTTTTTAACTAACTGTGACAATTATTTTTTAAAAGTCTAAATTGAACAAAAAATAACGACAAATAATATAATTTATCACAAAATAATATCTACTGTGATATATTTGAAATTTGTCACATAAAAATGTGTCACTATAGGTTTTTTTTTTTTTTTTTCTTTTTTTTTTAAGTGAATGTCCTTAGTTCAATCATTTTGTTTGTTTCGTTTTTCATATTTATATATTGAAAATTAATCACATGTGGAGGAACCCCACGTAGCTTCTTGAAAAAGGTCTTTGTTTTCTTCCAATATATCAAGCTTCCGACCAGCTTTTTCAATCCACTTGCTAGACTGCTTTTTTAATTTTGCTTTCCTTGTTTTAGAAATAATTAAGGTGGTGTTTCTGTGGTTAGTTCCGCTTGATGTTCTGTCTTGTCAAAAAAATAAATAAAAAATAAATAAAAAATGGTGGTACCAGGCTAGCACTCTGACAATATCATGACAATGGTGTAGTTGGTGTAGCCGGCCACTATATCATCCTTGTAATCAAAACTGCCATGATCATTTTTTATCATCTTATGATCTTATGTAACATCATCAAATTTTCTTGAGATTTGGTAAAATATATATTCATGGAAAAAAAGTTTGTAAGTGGAAACAAGGATGGAATTTCTTTTTTCTTTTTTTGAAAAATAACATTCAACAGGTCAATAATCTTTCGAGATCTACCAAGATTGAACGGTTTGAATATATAATCTGTATCTCCAACGTTAATATATCCAAAAAATACTTTATACAAATACTAATAATTATATATAGTTATATTTGAACCTCCACCATAAATATGGAAAAGGAGATACGCATGCGGCTTTGAGTATATTAGAGGGATTAAAACTTTACAATTGATAGGGAAAATAATATAATAAGTTTCCTGAAAAAAGTTGATTTCTTGTCTTTATAGTAAAGTTGATTTCTCGAATCTTTGGTTTTATAAATTTATGTCTAATCATTTGATTCATTTCACAAGCTAATCGTTTTATGCATATATGTGAATCCATAAATATATATAATGTGACAAATTAAATCGATTACGGACTAATTATTAAAATTGCTTATGCATTACGGAATTGATGAATTTGAATTATGTTTTTTACAATTGTCCCTTTCATACGTTATTTTCAATGATTAAGGGCCGTTCAATTTTTGTGAACTAATCTTCCACAACCGTCTAATCTAGATTTATTATCTCTTATGATTTTGACAATAGAAATGAATATTATCTATTTGATGACGCTTGATTATGAAGATAAGCTTTGTTAGGTTCTTCCATCGATAGCAACTTTAATTATACCTATCAAAGTAATTTAATAATGTTTATCTTAAAAGAAGATGTTCCTCCTTTTTGGAGACAGAAGTTTCACTAATGGAAAATTAATTTAATCCATTATTGAAGTAATTATGAAGATCTCAAGTGGAATGAACTTTGAATGAGTCCGTTGGAACTGTCGAGGTACCTTTACAATCGAGAATTCGAGATATATCTATTTTCTTAATCGAACAGTATCTACTCATAATGTAAAAGTGGGAGTACACTCTATTTGAGTTAAGAAATGATATGCAAAATAACATTTTATATCGTGTTATCATTATTTGTTCGCTTATGTTATGTCTTATGATATAAAGATCATCTACAATTAAAATATATTTATATCACGTGACATGTTTTGAGTGAACGAACACCCTTAAGATAGATTTCTCGAAAGATGAAGTGCACACCGTAAAGTTACAATGGGTAAACAATCTGTCCGGCCGGCAGTAAAGTCAACGGGACCTTTCACAATACTTACGTATAGGACCTATCTAAGGTGGGTCACACATGTGAAAAGGGGCCCACTGAACCAAAAAGAGCTATCTTAGAATGTCATTAGCGTCAGTGACCGAACCCAACCGCAAAGGTGGTGGGCCAGTGGGCCTGGCGGTGGTGGGGATGGTGGAGATGGTGGAGAAAGTGTCAGATTTTGGGTTTTCAGAGCATGCATTGCACGCATGACAATTACCTAGCACTATACTGTTTTGCCAAAACTTGTCTGAAATTTGACAGGTTTGGTTATGTTATAATTGTAGTTTTTTTTCTTCTTAAAAAAACAATATTTATCACTTTCAAATTAAAATAGTAAATCAGTAGCCATAATTCTTTATCGAGAGGACCATTAATCCGAGGGAAGGGGTCATGGCTCCTGTGGACCGCCTTCCCTCTACCACTGTCTATGATCAATCGCAATCTACACTGTATAGTGTAGATTGCTTTCCGATTAATGTTCGGGTGTTTCCTGAATTTTTGCCTCTGTAGAGTACGTGATTGGCGATTGCCATAAAATGTGGTAGTTTATTTATTAAAAATTAAGTTATATATAATTTGTCGTAACTAATTAATTAATACGTCTGGTGGAGACATGAATTCTTTTCAAATATGTCCCCACCTGCAAGCGATGTTTATGTTTCTATCAGAATCTTTATTTAATTAAATTTTTGAGGTTAATGCCAAAATATGTATATTCACATATCTCGTTATAAATGTTTTAGAATCTTTAAAACTATAAATCCGGTGATATTACTGCCAATTTTTTTTTATTTTTTTTAATAACAATTAATAATAACAAGGGTATAAATGTCAAATTACTTATTTTTAAACCATTTTATATTTATAAAAAAAAAACAAGAAAGTTGACATTCTCTTCAGAGGTAATAAAATAAAGAGTAATGCTAGAGGACCCAAAAAACTAACCCAAATTTTGAACCTAAATCTATGTGGCAACATCACACACAACATGGGCCCACATCACTCTTCCCAAAGATCCCATGTGATGTTGCCACATAGGTTTGGGTTCAAAATTTGGGTTAGTTTTTTGGGTCCTCTAGCATTACTCTAAAAAAAAAACATGTCATTCAAATTGAGATTCAGGTTTCAGTAACTATTCCATTTTCAGTAAAATTCAGGAATATTCAGTTTTCAAACACAAAAAAAAAAAAAAAAACAACCCCTAGTCGATCCAAAAATTTAGCCCAAAGACCAACTCAAATGATGTGACAAGTAATTTTGTCCTTACCATATAATTCACCACACCACCCCATGATTTGAGTGGTGATGATCACTCATTTACCATATTATTTGGGTTGA
Organism: Acer saccharum; assembly: GCA_030490815.1. NCBI lineage: Eukaryota > Viridiplantae > Streptophyta > Magnoliopsida > Sapindales > Sapindaceae > Acer > Acer saccharum. The sequence goes on along the minus strand of CM059877.1, from coordinate 10,085,354 downwards.
TTTTAAAATTTAACACCAAATAGCTAATCAGTACTCTCAATTAAACATTACTTGCAAGTTGCAACGTGTGTATTTTTTTATTTTATTTTCTTAAATATCTAATCAACATAGTCAATTAAAACATTGCTTACAAGTTACAACCCTTAATTATTTCTAAATTATTGGGTCTACTTTTTTTTTTTTTTTTTTTTCCTATTTTATTTTAAAGCTTATGTACACGTTACATGGACTGATTGGACTCTCTTTGACTTGAAGATAAAGGATTATTAAAATTTATCTAAATATTTCTAAAAAATGTTTTTGGTGAAAAGATATAAAAATTAAAAACAGACTTTAAATTGAAATTAGAGGCATTCCTATCCGTCTATTAAATATAAATAAATAAAAATTAGATAAACTTTATTTTATTTTATTTTATTTTATTTTTTCCATTTCCAAATTCCAATACTCCAGCTGTCTAGTCCACTAGGCACCAGGTTGGTGAGCCTGTTCAATAATACTACGATAATAATATAAGTAGTAGTTATATAATACATGTAAAATTAAATGTTATTTTAAAATCTGTGTTAAGCACAGCTTAATTAAAATATATATTGTATATAGTTTTGAGAAGATTAACACATGGTTTATGAGCCTGCATGTGCAATTTTTTTTTAATTAGTACATTATTAATTTTCTCCGTGAACCGTGATAATATATCCGTATACACATATACGTGATAAATATTCGAATCTCACGTTTACCTATTAAAATCGTAAATTTGAGAGGATGATATCTTCGGCTCCCGACAGATCCCTGTCCCAATGTCAAATTAAAAAAAAAAATCCCGTGACATGCAGACCGATAGAATGTCAAAGGACCTTTTCACGAACCCAACCTATTATCTCAGTCACAGCATTTTGATTTTTTCCATAAAAACAAAAAGGTTTATATCAAACATTCAAACCCCAGAAACAACCTCTCTCTCACACAACACAATAACAAGGAGTCCATCCAAGATTTCTCAGACTTTCAAATCACAGGCTAATAATACAAACCCACCAAAACCTGCCCTTCTCTCTCTCTCTCTCTTCTCTCTTCTCTCTTCTCTCTCATTCACTCTATATAATCTAAAACCACAGACACAGCTTTTTCTTCACAGCTAGCTGTAGTACACTGTCTCTGTATTTTATCTTCAAGGGACCCAAAATCTCATAATGGGCTGTTGGGGTCTCAAAGCTTTGTGCTTTCTTTGGTTCCAAGTTGTGTTTATTGTATTTCTACAAGAAGCAAGAGCACAACAACACTTCTACAATGTGAGTCATAGCTTGAGAGGTAAAAAGCAAACAAGTGGGTGCAATTTATTTCAAGGAAATTGGGTTTTTGATTCTTCATATCCTTTCTACGATTCTTCAAGCTGTCCTTTCATCGACGACGAGTTCGACTGCATCAAATATGGTCGACCTGATAAACAGTACCTCAAATACTCTTGGCATCCTGGTGCTTGTAATGTGCCCAGGTAATTAAATTCTTATAATAAATTTTACATATATATTGAAGAAGTTAATTAATTAACTTTGTTGGTTTTTGTAATTATTAGATTTGATGGGGTGGATTTTTTGAAGAGATGGAGAGGGAAACGAGTCATGTTTGTAGGTGACTCACTGAGTTTGAACATGTGGGAATCGTTGTCTTGTATGATTCATGCGTCGGTGCCTAATTCCAAGACCTCTTTTGTGAGGACAGGAACAATCTCTTCTGTTGTTTTTGAGGTCAGTTTAGTTTCTCTCTCTCTTTTTTTATTTATTTTATTTTATTTTATTTTTTTTATATTTTTTTTTATTTACCAAAATCAATTATAATTATTGTACAGTGAATGTTTTTCAAAATTTTTTATTTTTTATTTTTATTTTTATATGGGTAAATGATTTTCTTTTGTCTTCTGTACTTGCATATGGTAAAAAAAAAAAAGTTAAAGCTAAATAAAAGATGTAGAGTAGATAGTCACTTTCATTGAGCATAAAAAGGTTGTTTGAAAATAAAGAGGTAATAAATTTAGTTCCTCAAAATCTTTATTTTCTACTGGGGAAAAGCTGAGAAAATGAATATAAGAGCCATCAATCATTAAAGAATCTGAGGACAGTGTGATAAAAAGATAGTTAATAATTTTGAAGAGATTTCCTTTTTATTATTAGTTCAAACTTCAAATTCTAATTTATGTTTAATTTTATATAATTTAATTTTAATTTTATATAATTGTTCTCTTTTTCGTCCCTTTAGTATATATTTTAATTATTAATATATTCTTTAATTAATTTGTAGTTTTGGTTTTTTTGTAATAAAATGTTTTGACAATAATGGACGACTAATGGTTGCCAAAAATAGATCTTTAAGTCACCAAGACTCACAAGTCACACTACTCATCACAACTTACAGATGTGGACAAGAACCTGCCAACCTGTGATTGTACAATACAAATAATCACATTATTAAAATAGCCGGGGGCCGCATCGAATTCGATTAAGGAATATTTTCTTCCCTCTAAATTATTATACTAATCGTGTCATGGGTCTGTCGGTGACACCATAGTAGCTCCGATTTAATAGATATAGTTGAAAGACTGATAATATTTGCACCCTTTTAAAATTGTTTGTGCACCCCAAATTTATATGTTTTTAAAATTTCAATATTATCCTTAAATTATGTGATTAATATTTTAATTAAAAAAACATAATAATTTTATAACTATTTTACTGTTTTTAATTGTTAAACAAAAAAAAAAAAAAAAATCAATAAAGAAAAACAAAATCCAAATTAAAAAGTGCAGAACTCAATAGCCTTGAGATCGAAGGCCGGTTCTTCCCAAAAAAAAAAGAAAAAAAAAAAATCTCATATCATTTTCTTTTAAATCTCATATCTAATAATAATTTTAGCTTCTTTTTTTGTGCAATAATCGTGATATGTCTACACTTTTATTGCTGTAAGTTTATTAGGTTTCTTAGTGCTATAATTTTAATTATATATATAATATGTATAATTTATTTATATAAATAGTTCTTTTTTATAGTATTTAAATAGTTATTTTAAAATTAAAAGAAAGGGCATATTTGTAATGTGTGGTGTGTTCTTACAAAATTTCATTTTTAAATTTTTTTTAATGGGGTGTACATACAAAAAGAGGTGTACAAACAGTTTTTGAGGAGTGCAAATATCGTAACTCAAGTTGAAACTTGAACCCTTATCACCGAATTGAAAGGGAAGCGCCCAACCATTATGGGCTTTGGGTCCAATTTCATGTAAGGCTTTTTTCATGTTAATATAAACATGGCACGGGCCATGTCATGCAGTATTGGGCCCAAAACATCAAGGCCCAATCATGTGTGTGTTCGAGTGATTTTTCTTATTCATAAACCTACATGTTACTAATTTTGTGATGGGGAAAATGTGCAGGACTATGGAGTTACAGTGTTTTTATATAGAACACCATACCTAGTCGATATAGTTAAACAAACAGAAGGACGTGTACTGATGCTAAATTCCATTCAAGCTGGAAATGCTTGGAAAGACATGGACTTGCTTGTCTTCAATTCCTGGCATTGGTGGACTCACACCGGCAGTTCTCGAGCGTACGATCTAATTTCCTTTCGTCTCACGATCGCATGCCGTCAATTCTCTTAAATTAACTTCATCAATGCTTATATATAAGTAACTATGCTTGTGTTGTGTAATGCAGATGGGACTACATTCAAGATGGACCAAATTTGGTTAAAGATATGGACCGTCTCGATGCATTTTATAAAGGGTTGAGTACTTGGGCTAGATGGGTCGACACCAATGTCGATACTACAAAAACCAAAGTTTTCTTCCAAGGCATTTCTCCCACCCATTATAAGTAAGTCAATTTTCAAGACCGCGACTATTCTATAACGTTACGAAACTATATACTAAAATGTAATTGTGTTTATATTATCAGGGGAAAGGAATGGAATTCACCGAAAAAAAATTGTTTAGGAGAAATGCAACCACTAGAAGGATCTTCATATCCAGGCGGGGAACCTCCACCTGTTTCTGTTGTTAATAGGGTACTAAGTACGATTAAGAAACCGGTATATCTGCTCGATATAACGACACTTTCGCAATTGAGGAAAGATGCTCATCCCTCGACTTATAGCAACGCGGGTTCAGGCACGGATTGCAGCCACTGGTGCCTTCCTGGATTGCCTGATACTTGGAACCAGCTTCTGTATGCAGCTCTTGTTATGTGAAGGTTGATCAATACTACTAGTACGTAGAAGTTTTATGTGTTTTTCCATTCTTTTTATACCATTGCTTGTATATTTAAAAATTTGGTGTACTAATAAATTAAGGGAAAAAAAAATCAATTGTAATTAAAGTGATTGATTTTGTAAACCAGAATATTGATTTTAAATTATCAAAGATATTGACTAGTGTAATTCAGTGTAGACACAAGAAAGGAAGCGGTAATTCGTGTAGTGAACTTACATTGTTGAAAAGTGGTGTACTTATTTGTTGTTTAATTATTCCCTATAAATTATCCCCCCAAAAAATAGTCTTTATCATTATGCTTGTGGAAAATCCAAATCACATGTTTTTTTTGTTGTTTTGTTTTTTTTTTTTTTTGTTGAAGTATTACAATAGGACTATCAGGAACTGCCGTGATCAAACAATATCTACTCCCATAACGGAAGATAACTACTCCCACAACTCAGGAAGAAAACTCCTCATCCATGCTTGTAAAATGTGTATGATGAGATTTGAACCCTTCACCACTTATGTGGAATGGAGATGCATTATTAGGCAGTCAGGGACGTAACTAGAATTAAACACTAAGGTGGGCTAGAATAATTTTTTTTTTTTACCGATCATTAACAATACAAGAAAATTGTATTAAATAAAAATAAAGATTCACCTAGTCAATAAGACATAGCAAGTCTTACCCTGTAAAGGTATATCCTAAATAAATACATTAACAAAATTAATTAAAAAAAATGGTCAAAACAAGTTATAAAATAAACATGAAATGTAAATACAATCAAATACTAATTAAGTTGTATCCTACGATTTTTCAAAAGATCAAACTTATCAATTCTAAAAAATTCTAATTTATTTGATTATTATATTAATTTAGTTATGATGGAGCATTCACATCACATAGGGAAATAAATATGCACTTATATTACTATTTATTAACAAATTTAAAAACAAAAGAATAATTAAAAAAAAAAATTTAACTTAACAAACATGTATCTAAATTTCAACCAAAATAAAAAGAAATTCATTAAACAATATTGTTAGTTTGTAAATTAAAAATTAGAATAAATGATAATTAGATTACTCCTAAAATTTTATAAATTAAAAATTGTAGTAATCCTAAAATTTCAATACTAAACAAAATATTTAAATTTATAATATTCATAAAAACACACGCCTGATTAGAAGATCAATTTTTGATGTCGATAAAGAGAATGTATCAAATTTAAGTAAACTTAGGGAATTGTGAGAGAGACATAATAATTATTAAAGAAAATAAGAAAATAAGAAGAAAAAAAAACTCACTCGTGAATCGTGAAACTGGAAAAAAGTATTCAAACAAGGTTAAATATCTGCTACAATAGTACAATCCTACTCCAACAAGGCTACTCATTTACTTATTAGATTAGGAATATATTAATTATTAATTATTTTTCTTTTTTTTGACTTATCAAATTTTTAAGAAAAGCTAAGGAGCCCACCCTAGCCCAACCCTAGGTTCGTCCCTTCTATCATTTCTATTAAGAGGTAATATGTAAATCCAAATCACATTAGGGTTTTCTAAAAAAAAAAAAAAAATCAATAAAATGACACAATGTCCAAAAAAAATATTTAAAAAGAAAATTAAAAATTAATTAAAAAATGATGGTCTCCACCATCCAATTTTTTTTTTCTTCTTTTAAACACATTTTCTTCTTTATTTATTTTTACTTTTTAATTAAATAAAATAATAAAATTCGATTTCTTCTAACATTTTATACTACGTACGATCTTTAATACGATCTTTAAGATATTAAAAGTTTACAGTAAATTATATTACGTACGGTCTTTAATACGATCCTTATTCGATTTTTCTTCTTCTATTTATTTGGGCTCCCTTTACCACTAAGGCGACTGATTCAGCCCATTACTGTTGTGGACTTTCGACTGTCAAACTTGGAAAGCTGGTTGGACGCCAGCAGCATCGCTCATTGCTCTTTGCCTATCATGCTTCTGCTGTATCACTGAATCAGGTATGGAGCTTCTTTTCTCAGTGTTTCTTCTTCTTTGTATGTGTACCCATTAATCATCACAGACTGCTTTGACATGATTATGCAAATCCGCTACTATTTTCATTGATACAGTTATGGAACCACAACACTCTTTTCAAACTTACTTCTGATACTTTTTCAATGTACAGAGTCAACAAAATACAATCCACCTTTGCGCCCAAATTCTCTTCTCCCAGTAAATTGGCATCTGCTATTTCACTCACTGAATCTGGTAATGCCCCACAACTTCAAGCTCATTATTTTCTCAAACATGTTGTCTGTAGGCTTCTTTCTTGTGAATGTATACATCACCCCAGTACCGTAACAATTCCTTGTTATCCATACTCTACAATTAGGTTCATTGTTAGAATGTATGTGTGTTTAAAGCATAATTTGAATAATAAATTTAAAATGTTACCTGGTGCCATATATCCAATTGTTGCCAAGGTGTTGGTTTGTGTCATTGAATCCCCTTCACCTAAGAGCTTAGCAATGCCGAAATCACCCACGTGTGCAACCATATCTCTATCTAGAAGGACATTGCTAAGCTTTAAATCACAGTGTACAATAGGTATTGCATAATCATGGTGGAGATATTCCAGTGCTGATGCAACGTTGATCATTATGTTCAATCTTTGTAGGATATCCAAACAATAATTGTGAGAATACAGCCACTTTTCCAAGCTCCCTTTTGGCATGTATTAAAGTACCAAAGCTTTGAAGTCTATGCTTGAGCAACTGCTAATGATTTTTACAAGATTTTGATGGCAGATTTTGCTCATTACTTTACATCATCAGCAAAACTCTTTAATGCCCTGTCTACTTGCAAATTGAAAACCTTCACTGCTATGATCATCCCATCTGAAATTTGTCCTCTGTACACTGACCCAAAACCTCCTGTACCAAGTAGATTGCTTTCTTCAAATCCGTTTGTTGCATGTTGAAGTTCTTGATACGAGATTCTTCTCCATGTAGCTAGAGTTAACACATCTTCTTCATCCAAAGATTTTGATTTTCTCTTTTGGCTTCGGAACAAAAAAATATAAGGGTTAGCCCAAGTATCGTTGCTGCTATTGTTGATAATATGTATACTGGTTTCAAAACACTGGCCTTCTTCTTCTTGGATTCTTGAAGAGTACTATTTTTGCAGTGGGGTATTTGCAGTCACAAAGCTCCACAAAGTTCACTATTCCCCATAAATGATTCGGCTGAGAAGTTTGCAAAAGGCCCTTCTGTAGGAATTTCTCATTCTAGTCTATTGAAAGACAAATTTCGATATTTGAGATACTTGAGTTTATCTAGAGACTTGAGAATTGCTCCTGAGAGGTTATTACTAGATAAATCCAAGTACTCTATGCTAATCAAGTTTCCAAATGATTCGGGGATAGGGCCCCTTAATTTGTTATTTGCTACAGAGAATTTCATCAGGTTCTGGAGGCCTCCAATGCTGCTAGGATGTTGCCTGATAATTCATTTCCTGATAGGTCTATTGGAGTCACAACCCTCAGCTTTCCAATATCTAATGGTAGGTGTCCCCCGAGTGAATTTGTGGACAAGTTGACATCCAAAATATCTAATGGTATTATTGTTGAAGTTAAATTGTCAGAATTCAGATATAGGACTCTGAGTGAAGTAATATCACCCAAGCATGCCGGTATAGGTCCAAAGAGCTTGTTACCTCCCAAGTATAGTTCACCTAAGTTTCTTAAATGGCAACTTCATTTGGAATGGAGCCTTACAATCTATTGCCTTTCTCATTTTTCCAACTGCAGTTGGAATAGATCCAATCAAGTCATTATTTCTTAGTCGTAGAGTTGTCAAGTTGCTTAAGCTCCCAACTTCATAGGGAATGCTACCCTTAATTCTGCAATTGCCTACTAGAAAACTTTCGAGAGTAGAGAGATTTCCTATGGAAACTGGGAGTGTGCCATTTAATGGATTATTGCCTAAAACTAATCTATTCAAAAGTTTGCAGTTTGTCAATGAAGAGAGAAATGTTAGTTCTTGAGTTGGAGATTCTCTTGTGAACTGATTTGAGGCTATTATGGAGACTCAAAAGCATTAGATAATGAAGATTACCAATCTTGGGTGGTATTGAACCTGTCATGATAAAAAGAAAAACCAAAACAAAATGAATCACTCTCTAGCTTTGTTATTTGTTCAATGATTCTTCTTAAATGCTATTTGTTGATATACATTTGGAACTTTAAGTGTGTGATACAGATACACATGATTAATCTATATGTAAACTTGTGTATACAAGACAGACCCTTCTTTAAAAATAGTGACAAAACATTCTTTAAAAATGTTCTCTCCTTATACATTGTTGATCTTATAGTGAAACCTCTACTGAACATAATTTTATTGGAAACCAGATAAGTTATTGTATCTTCTATGGTTAATTTGGTTTTATCCAATTATAGTTTAAGTTTGATTTTCTGGTATGCCCACAAATGCTTCTATCCCAGAAGTATAGTAGTTCAAGTAGAAAATTCTTGTCTAGTCATGCTGAAGCTGATGGTGTAAGCTTAACAGAAATATGTTTATTATTTTGTGACATGTAATTATGGTTATAATATGTAACTTAAATATATTTCTTCTTTTATTTTCTTTTATCAATTATAAGTCCAAAGTTTGATATCTGTCAAAAGAAAGCTTAGAAAGAGGTATTTGCTCATAGAGTAACAAATATTCATGAGAAAAGTAAAGAAAGTATATTTTTCCTTTCAAGTCGTTGGTGTCTAGATAAAGCTCCTGCTGCAGCAGACTCAGATTTCCAATATTTCTTGGTATTGTTCCTGTGAATTTATTGTTATCTAGAGATATTTGAAGAAGCTCCCTACATTGCCCCAAACTTGATGGAATGGAACCTTCAAGTTGATTGTGATGAAGAATCAGTCTTTGGAGAATAGGAAGATATTGGCACGTATCATCAGGGAGGCTACCAGAGAGCCTATTAAAGGCAAAATCAATAGTATCCAAGAAGAGATGTTGAAGATGGTTGGAGGTATATTTCCTAGAGAAGGCAGGATAGTACCTGTAAAATTGTTACGAAAGAGATACAATATTTGAAGTTTAGGCAAGGAGCCAAGCAATCTCTCCTTGAAAAGTGTTGTATCCCAAGTGAAGGATTTCGAATCTGCGTCGATGAACTATATCCACAGGCAGAGAGCCATGGAAACTGTTGTTTATGAGATGTAGTTGAACAAGGAATGAAAGATTTCCTATGTGCGGCGGAATGGTGCCTGTAAGACTCGTTGAGGTAAGATTCAAGACTATGACTATTGTTTTGAGAATCACATGTAATGCCTACCCAGTTGCAAACAGAAGTAGAAGCAGTCCAATTGTTTGCCAATAAGTTGTGAGGATCATGAGTGATATGAGCTTTTAGTGCAAGAAGAGAAGATTGATATATGATAATATTAGTTGCTTCAATAGCTAAGAAAGCCATTGCAGAATACACAAGAATGATTGAAACACCAGTAAGAAAACACGTTGTCTCCATGAGTGATGCTATTTCATTTCCTACACGTTTTACATCTAGCCCAAGTTGACATATTGATGCTTCATTTCACATATTAATATAACTGATTACCCAAGATATAAATGATTTATTATTACTAATTTTTCTTAATCTGCATGACCAATTAAATTTGAAGAAAAAACTTTAGTTTAATTTCTGAAGCACTTGTAGCTGATCAATTTAATATTATTAGTTTTTCTCATGCTGCATCGATCTTATTAAGTTACAAATATTCTATGTTATACTTGATTGATGATCTATTATGTTGAAACTTGAAAGCCTGACATATGAGAAGCTGGGTTGTTTTATATGTTTATATTATTTCACTACAATTCTCTTTATGGGATCTTTGTGATAGGCTTAATTAGTTAAGTGCATCAGCACTTTGGTTTATTATATTATAAAAGTTTTCATTCATGATTCATGAAAAAAATTGATTAGTAGGTAGAATTGATAGTTTTTTTTAAGTTTGGATAATGGGAACTCATTGTGTTGACTCATGTACAGGCACAGCATGACACAAGCAACTGGGAAATTTTTTAGTGCAATAATATGCAGATTCTCGATTTGGTCAGGACTCAGGTCAAGTTTGTCGCCTCATGAAAAATGTATGTATTGATTGCAATTCTCATATATAGTATTGGCAACTTGTTGCACCCTTTGTCCCGCGCTTTACTTTATAATTTTTTATTTAAAGGATACAATGAGAATTGGAAATGATTTTGACATACAGTTTCTTCAAGGAAGTAGTTGGAATTTATATTTTATTCATTCATTTACTTAGTTTTTTAAAGAAATGCTGCTAGCTCCTTCAGTTACGGCTTTTCTTTATTACTTTTGTATTTTGCTAATTATCTTAATAGGTTCCATGATTCTAGCAATTTCAGTGTATATTAGTATCAGTAGTTTATTGTTTAGTAAGAAATTGTTTATGTTTTAGTTCTGTTAGGATCTCTTAGGTTATTTACTACTCTTTAGTTTTTTCTTTTATCAAAGGTGATTAGATCCAAAACCTCTATGCTAAATTAGTTTAAAGCTGGCTGATAAACAAAATACAATAAATAAAGATGCATAAAACTTTATTAACTTGTATAGGTCTGTCCCGCCCTTTTGGTGTTAAAGAGCTTGAGAAGCACCTGCAGTCCTGTTAGAACATTCCTTCTTAATCGTATTCCTTCTTCTGTTATCAATGAATTATCGGCTTTTGAAAGCCTTTATGACCTGTAGCTTCCTTTAGTCATTTAAGGATTTTTGGTTATGACATAATATCATAGCTTGGTTTGGCCCATGAATACTGGATTCGAATCAATCTCTGATACCATATGAATTCAATTGAAATAGTGCTAAACATGATCATGAGAAACTTAGTAATGCCATAGCAAAAACAAATCTGATGTAAGGACAACAAAGAACTCTAACATACAGGATTCAGGTTCTTGCCACTCTTTTCAAACTTAGTTTTGATATTTGCAAGTGCTCCAAAGACGTTGGTTATGTCAAGCCTACTTTCAGGCAATTCCACCGTGCAATCCACAGCCACTTGTAGAATGGATAAAATACAATCAATTTTAGCAGACAAATTTTCTTCTCCTAGCAAATTAGAATCTGCTACCTCAGTTAATGAATGAGGTAGTGCGTCTTTTATCCAGCATCGCAAACTCAGTTGTTCCTCAAACATGTTGTCCGTGGGCTTCTTCCTTGTAAATGTTTCCATCATCAAAATGCCAAAGCTGTACACATCACCTTTTGTAGAAACAATTCCTACTGATCCATACTCTACATGTAAGATTGTAAGTTCATAGTTAGGATATGATACATCTATTTGAAACAGAATATAGATCATAATAAACTACAAATGTACCTGGTGCCATATATCCAATGGTGGCCAAAGTGTGGGTTTGTGTCATAGAATCCTCTTCACCTAAGAGTTTGGCGATGCCGAAATCACCTACACGAGCAACCATATCTTCACCTAGCAAGATATTGTTAGGCTTTAAATCACAATGTACAATTGGTGTTCCATAACCATGATGGAGATATTCTAGTGCTAATGCCACATCGATCATAATGCTCAGTCTTTGTAGGATATCAAAACAATAGTTGTGAGAATACAACCACTTTTCTAAGCTTCCATTAGCCATGTATTCCAGTATCAAGGCTTTGAAATCAATGTTAGAGCAACTGCTGATAATCTTGACAAGATTCCGATGACGAATTTTGCTCATTACTTCACATTCATCATCAAAACTCCTTAATGCCCTCTCTACTTGCAAATTGAAAACCTTCACCGCTATAATCGTTCCATCTAAAAGTCTTCCTTTGTACACTGAACCAAAGCCACCGGTACCAAGTAGTCCACTTTCATCAAATCCATTTGTTGCATGTTCAAGTTCTTGGTAGGAAATCCTTCTCCATGTTGCTAAAGCTGACACGTCTTCTTCATCCAATGGTTTGAATTTTTTCTTTTGGCTCCTAAATAAAAGAAAAATAATTGCTAACACAATTATTGTTGATGCAATTGCTGAAAATATGTATATAATTGGTTTCAAAACACTTCTCTTGGATTCTTGAAGTGAGCTGGCTTTGCATGGGGGAACTTGAAATCGAGGAGCACCACAAAGTTTACTGTTACCCAAAAATGATCCAGCCGATAAGTTTGCAAAAGAGCCTCCAGTAGGAATTTCCCCTTCTAGTCTGTTGAAAGACATATTCATATCTTTGAGGTAACGTAGTTTCTCAATAGACTTTGGAATTGTTCCCGAGAGGTTATTACTTGATAAATCTAAGATTTCCAAGCTAACCAAGTTTCCAAACAATTCAGGGATAGGGCCTTGTGATTTGTTTTGTGCTATGGAGAATTTTATGAGGTTCAGGAGGCCTCCAATGCTGCTAGGAATTTCACCTGATAATTCATTCCCCGATAAGTCTATTTCAAACACAACCTTAAAATTTCCAACATCTAGTGGCAGGTGCCCACTGAGTGAATTTGTTGCTAAGTTCACTATCAAAATATCTTTGAGGCTCCACAGGGATGGAGGTATTCTTGAAGTGAAATTGTTGGAATTAAGGTATAGAACTCGCAGTGAACTAACATCACCCAAACATGCCGGTATAGGTCCAGAGAGCTTGTTACCACTCAAGTATAGTTCACCTAAGTTTCTCAAATGACAAACTTCATTTGGAATGGAGCCTTGCAATTTATTGCCATCAAGATAAAGAACTTGAAGCATTCTCATTTTTCCGATTGCAGTGGGAACAAATCCTGTCAATTCATTGTTTCCAAGGCGTAAGGTTGTCAAGTTGCTTAAGCTCCCAACCTCATCAGGAATGCTACCCTTAATGTTGCAATTGTCCATAAGAAGTCTTTCAAGAGCCGAGAAATTTCCTACGGAAGCCGGTAGCATTCCATTGAGTGGATTATTGCTTAAAATTAATTTTTCCAAAACTGTGCAGTTTGTCAATGAAGATAGAAATGTTAGTTCTTGAGTTGAAGATTCCCTTGTCAACTTATTTGAGGCCAGGCCGAGTCGCTGTAGATTCATTAGATTACCAAGTGTTGTGGGAATATGACCAGAGAACGAGTTTGAGTCCAGCGCCAGGATGGTGAGCTGAGAAGCATTTGAGATAGAGTCCGGGATTATACCAGTGAGTTCATTATCCCAGAAATAAACCTGCTGAAGATTTGGAAGACCGAGGCCAAAGTTTGAGGGAAGGGAGCCTGAGAGGCGGTTCATGTACAGTCCAATGACTTCTAATTTGGAGATATTGAAGACTGCAGATGGGATGAGGCCTGTTAAGCTGTTGTTATAGAGATTCAATATCCTTAGATTACGAAGATTACCAATCTCCGGTGGTATCGAACCTGTCATGATATTGAGAAAAACTAAACAAAATGAATCACTCTCTAGCTTTGTTATTCGTTGCATAGTTCTTTTCAATATAAAACAGAACACAAATGTATATGGAAAGAAATAGAGACAGAACCTTCTTAAAATGTTTTTCCCTTATATATCATTGATCATATTTTATCTTCTATGGTTAATTTGTTTTTATCCAATTATTGTATAGGTTTGATTTTCTGATATGCTCACAAATGCTTCTATACCAAAAGTAATTCATGTAGAAAATTTGTCTAGTGATCATGTTGATGTTGATGCTGTAAGCTCAACTAAAATATGTTTATTATTGGTAGTAAATAGTAATTCATATGGAAAATACTTGTCTAGTCATGGTGATCGATGCTGAATAAAATGCATATATAATCGATCATACCAGTCAAGCTGCTCCCAGTCAGTTCGATTTCCCAAAGCGAGGTACAGTTTGCTAGACTTCTTGGTATATGTCCTGCTTATTTATTCAGTCTAGTTAGTTGAATACTTGAATTCCTATAACTTACAATAATGTTCATCCCGAAAAAATAATAATAATATCAGAGAAACTATTATTGAGAAGATTAATCTTTAATCCTATTAGAAAAGGAATACTTTTAAAGATTGGAAGTTGAATTCGAACCTGTGATCAAGGGACTTTCACCAATTCTCAATCTTTCCAAAGCTTGAAGAGAACCTAGTTCTTCTGGTATTTCACCTGCAAATCCATTGTACCCAAGATTCAACTCGTTGTGCAAATTCTTATTAACATTTATATGATTAGCTTGCCTATTCCCATAGTTTAGACCTTCTTATATGAATTTTTAACTCTCTTATGTGGCATTTTTAGCTCCACCAACATAAATCTTATACAACTATTTTTTGGTGCTCCAAAAGAAGACGTGTTTTTTATCTACCTAAAACATATCTTATATGACATTTTTTGAGGCGTTGGTGACATGCTGCATTAGATTGATAATCTTTTGTAGTATTCTTTGTAATGACATTTCGTAAAAGGGTTTTTGCCGTATTTTTCAAAACCGACGATGTCACTTTTTCTTGTAGCTTTACCTAATATAATATTAGTTTATGACATGTAATTATTACTGTAATATGTACTGAACATAAGTTTTTCTTTTATTTGATGAGCAAAAGAAAGCTTAGAAAGATGTAATTAATCATAATTGTAGTAAACATACAACTAGAAGTAACAAATACTCATAAAAAGTAAAGAAAGTGTATATTACCTTCCAAGTAGTTTTCGTCCAGATAAAGCTCCTGCAACAAACTCAATTTTCCAATATTTCTTGGTATTGTACCTGTGAATTGATTATAATCTAGAGATATACGAAGAAGCTCCTTGCATTGCCATAAACTTGAAGGAATTGAACCTTCAAGTTGATTGTGATGAAGAATCAATCTTTGGAGAACAGGTAAATGTTGGCACATATCGTCAGGGAGGCTACCGGAGAGCCTATTCATCGGCAAAGAAATAGTCTCCAAAGAAGATATATTGAAGATTGCAGGTGGGATAAGACCAACCAAGTCGTTATTGTAGAAACTCAACCTTACGAGATTACGGAGATTGCCAATCTCAGGTGGTATTGAACCTGTCAGTATAACAAAAAGAAAACACCAAAACAAAACTGATTCCGTAACACTTTCTAAAAATTATACAAGAGCCATTTTATCATCAAAATTCCCTTGATTATTACTTTTGGTGTATAATTGTTAACTATCCCTCTCTTGTTAATTATAACTGTTTCAAAATAACTGCAGGGGCGTTGCTAATAAATTTTGGAGCATGCAGTATAAAACACTTTTTCAGTTGATTTTACTTGAGTTTTAATATCATCAAAGTAGAGTAACGGACAAAAGAAAAACGAAGATTCTCTCAAGAAAAATGTAGAGGAATTGCGATTTGTCTCGTTTGTAAGTAATTGAAGTGTGAGAATGAGACAAAGAAGAGGAATTTTTTTTTTTTTTTTTTGCAATAGAACACAAATCTGGAAAAAAAAACAAAAACCACAGATTTTGAAAAAAATTCAGTAATAAGTATTGGGTCCAAGACTTAATAAATCTCAATCAAAGCATATAAATCTTGAAGAAAAAAAAACACGAAACTTATTTTGTGTTTGTGTCTCAAAGTATTATTATCAAAAACATATTTGTGTGCTATTAATATTTAAGTTATTAAATTGGTGTTAGTTCCATAAAATGAGCACCAAAATGTGTTAGTAATTTTAAGAAAGTGTGTTTAGAGGTAAACTAAGATTCCAAGTGATAATATTCCTTCTTAAGAGTTAGACTAGCATGCTTAAAATTTAGAGGACTGGCATTGTTGTAAACTTTTAATCATAATAATAAGAAAATAATAATTTGTTTTCATGAGCAGGTGGAATATATATATATATATACACACACACACATATATATATATGTGTGTGTGTGTGTGTGAAAAAGGTTTTCAAGAGGATTGACAATGGAAGCCGATCGAACCTGTGATGTGATTGTTGCCGGTTGTTAAAATCTGCAGAGCATGAAGGGATCCTAATTCTGCAGGTAATTCACCTACAAATCCATTTCAATCAACACATTCAACTCCTCAAACTAAATAAATTCAACTTGTTTTTAAATTGTTTTTCCAACCATAAAATCACTACGTCGAAAGTAAAGAAAATATATTTTACCTTCCAAGTCGTTTGTGTCTAGATAAAGCTCTTGCAACAAACTCAGTTTTCCAATATTTCTTGGTATTGTTCCTGTGAAATTATTATTATCTAGAGATATTCGAAGAAGCTCCTTGCATTGCCATAAACTTGATGGAATTGATCCTTCAAGCTGATTGTGATGAAGAATCAGTCTTTGGAGAGCTGGAAGATATCGGCACATATCATCAGGGAGGCTACCGGAGAGACTATTCATAGACAACTCAATGGTGTCTAAAGAAGAAAGGTTGAAGATGGTTGGAGGTATTGTCCCTTGTAGATTATTATTCCACAATTCTAGATTCCTTAATGTTGTGATATTTCCCAGAGAAGGTGGGATGGTTCCTGTAAAATTGTTACCAAAGAGATACAAGATTTGAAGTTTAGACAAGGAGCTGAGCCAAGATGGAATATCTCCTTGAAAACTGTTGTTTCCCAAGTGGAGGACTTCCAATCTGCGCAGCTGAACTAGTTCAATCGGTAGAGAGCCATGGAAACTATTGTTTCTGAGACTTAGTTGAACAAGGAACGAAAGATTTCCAATTTGTGGCGGAATGGTGCCTGTAAGATTCATCGAGGTAAGATTCAAGGCTACGACTCTATTGTTTTGAGAATCACATGTAATCCCAACCCAGTTGCAAACAGAGGTAGAAGTAGTAGTCCAGTTGTTTGCCAATAAGTTGTGAGGATCATGAGTGATATGAGCTTTCAATGCAAGAAGAGAAGATTGATCTGTTGTAATATTAGTCGCTTGAATAGCTAAGAAAGCCATTGCAGAATACACAAGAATGATTGAAAGTAGACCATTAAGAAAGCAAGTAGTTGTCTCCATGAGTGCATACATGATCATTGAAGGAGGGAGAGGACAAGTGATGCATAAATAATAATGAAAACTATTATTTGAACTTTATTTAAAGACTATTAAAAGAGTTTTTGGTCTTTATTTAAAAAGAGTTTGTGTTTATAACAACTATGAGAAGCTGGGTTGTTTCTTGTGTTTATATTATGTAACTATTGCTTCACAAAATCTTTGAAACATGTCAATATGAACAGTGTGAACTGGTTGTGTTGATCCTTGAAAAGTCACACTCAAGCAACTGGGCTATTTTTTAATTTTTAGTGTGATAATATGCAGATTCCTCAATTGGGTCTGGTCAAGTTTGTCGCTTAAAGAAAAATGTATTATGTACTATATTGCAAATTTCACGTATAAAATTGCAACTTTTTGCACCCATGGTCCCACTCTTACCTTAAAATTTCAAGGAATAATTCAAAAATCCTGTTTTATGAATTATTCAGACAACATCTTTATATATATATATATATATATATATATATATATATATATATATATTAGATTGATCTTATTATCTATTATATTAATTATAGACCAGCCGCCGCTAACATGAAACAGCCAAAACCCTAGCCGCCACAAGTCATAAACTGTCCCAGATCCAGTCTGACCAAGGCCGGCTGCAGTCATCATCAGCCCATCGTCGACCTCGATCACCTCCAAATTCGTCGCCGACCTCGATCGCATCTGTCGCATGTTCCGCAGCTTAGATCACATCAGTTTCACACTTCAGTCGCTTTCCGATCGTCCGGTCGCCGCTGCTCTTTGGTCGTGCGGTTGTCGCTGCTTTCCGATCGCCCTTCTGGTTGCTATTCGGTCGCCGCTGCTTGCTTTCCTGCCTTGCCACTGTCAACTGCAGCTTCTTCTTTTGTTGAGATGAGATCAGATATTACATATTTAATTCTTGAATAAAATATTGTTATTTAATTGTTCTCTCTTGTTTGTTTTGTCCTATGGCTTCTATGGAGTTATTGGATCTTTTTCCGGAGCTTGAACTACGAGCTAGAGCCCCTTCAATCCAAACAGGCTCTCACATGAATGGATTTTCGAATCCTGAACCAATAATGAAATCTTATGCCCAAGCAATCTCCTCCGCCATTGCTCCGGTGTCTTCGGCTCTGAAGAAAAAGGGTGATTATGTGGCAGTCAAAGTGAATCCGAAAGCTTATGAAGAACGGTTGAAACTTTGCAGTTACTCTCTTAGTGGTCGAGTCGTCTTGTCAAAGGGAGAGGAACCATGGAAGATATTGGATCTTAAAGATAAACTTCAATCTATTTGGAAATTGAACTCTCAATGGCGTCTCATCTCTCTTGGACGGGGATTCTTCCAGATTCTTTTGAATTCTGAGGAAGATAAAGCACAAGTTTAGGGCATCATGTCACTTCATTTGAAACCTGGAATTCTAAGGCTTCAGCCATGGACTCAGAATTTTAATCCAAACACACAGCGCACGACTAATGCTCAAATATGGGTGCGGTTTTATGATTTACCTTAGGAGTTTTGGCATCCTCAAATTCTTTCAGACATGGCACATGGGATCAGAATTCCTCTAAAGTTTGACAGAGCTACCCTAGAGGGTGATTATGGCCACTTCGCTCGCATGCTGATTGATGTTGACCTTTCTAAGCCTTTGCCTGATTCCATCATGATAGAGGTTGGGGAAGATTGTTTGTTTCCGACTCTTTACTTTGAGAATATTCCAAATTTCTGCTTGGTTTGTTGCTCTATTGGTCATTCGGCCGCATCATGTCACCATGCGGCCCGATTTACAAGGAATGTCACCAATGAGCCAAAAGACAAGAATCCGGAAAGAGGAAAATCTAGAATTAGACAAGAGTACAAACCGAAACATAAGTCAAGAGATGTTCCGACCTCTCGAGTCTTTGAGACTATCAAATCAGGTATTGATGCCATTACGACTAAACCTGATGAAGCTGCAACCTCTCTTCCAAACAAGACAACTTTAGATCCGGTTGCCTCTTCTAGTTCACTCAGGTCAATCATTCCCACTAGACAAGAGGAGACCTTGAAAAACACTGTTTATTTGAACGATTCCACAAACCCTTTACACACTAATCATGTAGATACTGATGCCATGACAGATCCTATTATTGCTCATATAGAGCCCTTGATAGATCCTCCCATAGTAGAGCCACCTTTGCACACTCTTGAGGGTGAAGTTAGTTCTAACACTGATAGTGAAGGCACTGAATCAGACTTCATCCATTCCATAACTTTATACATCATAGGTATTCAAGGTGGAGTCTCTTGGGTAGAACAATTGGAAGATTCAGGTTGGAAGGAGGTTACCGCTAAAAAAGGTAAGGAAAAAAAAAAACAGGTTGCTAGTGTTGTTTCGCCCAAAACTAGAGCTGCTAAAAATAAATTATTACATAAATGATTGTCCTTTATTGGAACTGTAGAGGTATTGCAAATAGTGATACCCAACGTACTTTGAAAGATTTCTGTTCTCGTCATAAACTGAATTTTGTTTGCATTGCTGAACCGTTGTGTGCTTTTGATTCAATTTCTTCTACTTTTTGGCACTTTATGGGGTTACACTTTATTGGTTCTAATGCCAGAGGTACTCCTAGTATGTGGATTTTTGGGTCTACTGCTTTTTAAGATGCTACTATTGTTCTGTCTCACTCTCAACTTGTTACTGTTTCTGCTAATTTTTGTGGGATTGTCCATCGGATCTCTTTTGTTTATGCCAGTGTGAACTACATCACCTGTAGATCTCTTTGGAACTCTCTTATGGACATTGTTGGTTCAGATGATCTGTGGCTTGTGTTTAGGGATTTCAACTTGGTTCTAGGCGCTCATGAGACTACTGGTAATGTTTCTACTATCTCCTGTGATGACTTCCATGCTGTTTTAACGGTCTGTGATCTTGTTGACATTGAAACGAAAGGAGTTTTTCATACCCGGATCGGCCGGGGTAGGCGTGGTATGGTTCTTTCCTGATTAGACAGAGATGTATGCTCTCATTCTTTTCTAGCCGCTTGGTCACAGATATCCTGTGTTACCTTGCCTAGATCTCATTCAGATCATCACCCTTTATTGGTTTCTTGTTCTGCGGGTATTTCACCAAGTCCATGGCCCTTCAGGTTTCAAGGTATGTGGGTTTCTCATCTTTTTTTTTTTTTAATTTGGTTAGATCGGTTTGGTCTTCCTCTATTACTGGGAGTGGTACTGAGATTGTTGTTCAGAAGTTAAAGCTATTGAAAATGGCTTTGAGGAGGTGGAATTGGGAGGTGTTTGGGAATATTGCCTTCAATGTCACGAATGCTAATAAGAAGGTAATGCTTATTCATGGCAGGATTGGTTCTGAAGGTTTTTCAGACGATCTTTTTCATTTTGAGACTACCGCTCTTGCCGATTTGAATAGTGTTATAAAACAACAGGAGATTTTTCTGAAAGAGAAAGTAGAGTCAGGTGGCTTGTTGAGGGTGATTGGAACTTTAATTTTTTTCATTCTCTGCTGAAGCGTAGAGGGGGAAATAAGCCCCTTTCCTCTATTCAAATTTGTGATAATATTTCTTATGATCCTGCTGAAATTGGTGAGCACGTTTCCTCTTTTTATCAGCATCTCTTTTCGGATCCTGGCAACGATAGTTCAGACTTCTCTTTGATTAGAGAGCATGTGTCTTCATTGGTTACTGTTGATGATAATGCTTCGATTCTTCGGGTTCCCTCTTTTGATGAAGTGAGGAGTATAGTTTTTTCCATGAATCCTCTGAGTGCTCCTGGTCCTGATGGTTTCTCGGACAGATTTTATTCTCATTGTTGGGAAATTATGGGACATAATATGGTTTTAGCTGTGCAGGATTTTTTTCACACTGGTCAAGTTTTTCCGGGTTTGAACTCTAATTTCTTGGTCCTTATTCCGAAGACTCCGAATGCTCTCTTGATCAATCAATTTCACCCGATTGCTCTTGGTAATTTCTTGTTTAAGATTATCACTAAGATTAATGCTGACTGCTTGGCCGAAATTTGCTCCTGCATTATCTCTCATAATCAATTTGGTTTCATTAGGGGTCGTCAAATTGGAGACTGTATTGCCGATGCTTCTGAATGTTTTAATGTGTTGAATAATGGTAGTCGCGGTGGACACTTGGCTTTGAAAATAGACATTCGTAAGGCTTTTGATTTCATTAGTTGGCATTTTCTCTTCGAAATCCTTCGGTGTTTTGGCTTCTATAAGAATTTTATTGGTTGGGTTGCGGTTATTTTTTATTCTGCTAGGATCTCAGTTCTTATTAATGGTTCCCCTCAGGGTTATTTCCCCTGTTCTTGTGGTGTGCGGCAAGGTGATCCTCTCTCCCCCCTACTTTTTTGTTTGGTGGAAGATTTTTTGAGCAGATACCTTACGTATTTAGTAAACTCGGGCTCTATGACTTCTCTCTCTTCTCCGGTTGGGATGCGTGACCCTTCGCATTTTCTTTATGCTGATGATGTTATCCTCTTCTGCCGGGCTTCTCCTTAAAATTTACGAGTGATTTTAGATACTTTTGCTCTCTATGGCTCTCTCGGGGGTCAGCGAGTTAATTGAGAAAAATCTTCCATATTTTTTGGCAAAGACATCTCTGGGCCTCGAATTACTAATTTTCTCTCAATGTCTAGAATGCACAAGGGTGGTGATTCAATGACTTATCTAGGGGTCCCTCTTTTCATTGGTGCGCCTAAACGTCGATAGTTGATCCCATGGGCTGATAAAATTAAAAGTAAATTGGAATTATGGAAGAGTTTTTCTCTTTCAATGGCAGGTAGGTTATGTCTTATTAATTCAGTGATTATGGGTTCCTTCTTGCATTCATTTCAAGTTTATCGTTGGCCTTCATCTCTTTTGAAAGATTTAAAAGCTGCTATTCGGAATTTTTTTGGACTGGTTCGACCGATGGTCATAAATCTATCCAAGTTGCTTGGAAATCTTGTTGCGGACCTAAGGATAGTGGTGGTATTGGTGTTAAAGACCTTGGTATTCTTAACAAGGCCATGCTTAAGAAGTTCACTTGGAGGTTGTTCACTGAGGAGTCCTTCGTATTCACATATCTTCGGGCTTGGTTTTTCACCCAGGATCACAGACCTAGAACATGGTATGTTGTTTCTTCTATTTGGCCAGGCCTTAAATTGCATTATACTCCCTTGATGATTGAGTCTAGGTGATTGGTTGGTCGTCACTCTAAGGTTCGTTTTTAGACGGATAACTGGTTGAGAGATCCGTTGATCGATCTGGTTAAGGATAGGTCTTCATTACAGCCTTCGTTGGATTCTGTTGTGGGTGATATTTACTCAGATACTACGGGTTGGGATATTCCTACTTCTTTAAAGCTTCTCATCCGGTTGTTGGTTTCGAAATTGAGAAGGTGGTGGTAAGCACTGACCCAGATTCGTTAGTTTGGACATGTTCCTTGGATGGTGTTGTTTCTTGTAAATCTGCTTATGATTCTTTTTCTGAGGTTAGGAGTTCTATTTTTTGGGGTAAGTAGATTTGGGCGTCTTTTATTCATCCTTCTCGCTCTGTCCTCCTTTGGCGATTGTTTCAAGGTAAAATTCCTATGTACATTGCGTTACGTGCCAGAGGCTTTATTTCTCCTTCTCATTGTCGATTTTGCTGTGCTGCAGAGGAAGACTCAAGGCATCTGTTTCTTGACTGTCTTTTTGTTCGTGGGTTATGAGATGTTGTTTCCTCTACTTTTGGCTATAAGCTTAAGTTGGATGGTACTTGTTTGGACCTTTGGCAAGAGGCTATGTGGGTTGTCTTTAGCACTCAAATGAAAGCTCTCTGGCAGGTTTCTATCATCACGGTTTTCTAGGTGGTGTGGTTCCTCTGAAATCAAGCTACCTTTAAAGGTGGCAAGTCTGTTTTTGTCGATGCTCTTTCCTTGATTTGGCATTCCGTTTGTGAGTTAGACTTCTTTAAGTATGGCACTATGAAGAATTCAATGGATGAGCTTCAGACTCTTCAACGGCTTCATGTCTCTGGTCGTCCTCCCAAGGCTCCACGCATTTTGGAGGTTAATTGGCGCCCTCTCCCGCCGAGCTGACTTAAGGTTAACACAGACGGGGCTGCTTTTGGTAGTCCTAGTCTTGCTGGTTGTGCAGGGGTTTTTCGCACATGCAGGGGTTTCATTAAAGGTTGTTTTGCTATTCCTCTTGGTCTCTGCTTTGCTTTTGAGGCTGAATTGGCCGCTGTCGTTCACGCTATTAATTATGCTTAGACTTTTGGTTGGCATCAGTTATGGATGGAGAGCGATTCAACTTTTGTAGTGAATATCCTTCGTTCTAGGTCTCGTAAGGTTCCTTGGCATTGGCGCCCCGCTTGGGACAGATGTTTGAGTTTAATCGCTCAAATGGACTTTGCTGTCACTCATATTTATCAGGAAGGTAACCAAGTTGTAGATAGTTTAGCTTCTAGAGCCCTAGTATCGTCTCTCCTACTGGTGGTGGACTGCTTTGAGTTTTTGCAGCCCTTTTTTTTCAATGATTTTTGTTACAGACCTTCTTTTAGGTTCTGTTAATCTGGTTTTTTTTTTCTTTAATAAAATGTTAGGCTAGACCCCAACAACCTTATCAATATATATATATATATATATATTATTATCAGTTCGTCATGACAATAAATATATCAGGATAAAGAATGTGGACCACTAGATTTACATACTTTGACTCAAAGTGTATGCACTTGTCAAAATTTCTTATCAAAACTTCTCTATAATCTATGGCCCACATTCTTCGTCCTAATATATTTATTGTCAGGACGAACTGACAATAGAAAGATTGTGTATATATATATATTGATACAACTGGAACAAAGACAACAAACCAAAAAGAAAAAACAGAGTAGCAAAAAAGGAACCGAGGCTCCCAAAACTAGGCCAAAACAATGGCCTATTTTGCTATTATATCACTGATACAATTAGGAAAATCCTCCATACAGACAATATCTTTATAGGGATTTGGATCCTCTCCTAAGTTAAGTTTTGCTTAAGCTTTTAAAGATCTAGAGACATGTGGCACTTAACAAAATGAATGGTTCTGATTTCTTTTTATTTTTCTTCTCCTTTTAATTACCCCTAACGGCAACATTTCAAGACAACTTCATTTCAAAATTCCAAACAATTCTGCCTTTCTACCATCCCTTTGTTTTCCTCGTGAACCAGACCTATTTTGGTTTTTTTTATTTTTTATTTTGAATTATTAATTTATTCTATACAAGGACAATCATGGTGATTCACTGATTCATGCAAAAGAAATTTGAAAATTCAATCGAGATTTTACACCCAATAACATTTGGATCCTACTTCTAGTACTGTTTCTTCTTAAAAGAAAAAAATCAATTTTTTTCTTTTCTTTGTTTGATGAAGTTTCTTCCTCTAAAAGATGGGAAAATCCTTCAAACATGATCATAAGTTCATAACTCATCACACTCGGTTGAGTCAACTCGGCCAAAGACTGACATCAAAACCAGTGGTCGGTTCCATTGTTCATGCTGTCCCTGACGGCCTGACCAAGTCAGGCAGTCACTGTTGGTCTTCCCTCGCCGACTCCGACAACTCCACCTTGACGCTGGACTCATTCACGGAAATGGCGGCTACCTGCGATATCTTCAGCATCTCTCCACTTTGAAGTTGTGCTTATGAAGAAAACGCAGAGTTCAGATTTTTGAACTTTAAATCCATGAAACAT
Organism: Acer saccharum; assembly: GCA_030490815.1. Classification (NCBI taxonomy): domain Eukaryota; kingdom Viridiplantae; phylum Streptophyta; class Magnoliopsida; order Sapindales; family Sapindaceae; genus Acer; species Acer saccharum. Next base: position 10,060,427 of record CM059877.1, on the reverse strand, counting down.
TAATGAATGTATTTTAAGATGAACTTCATGAATGTTTGATCTTGGTGGTGTTGGCATATTTGGGGCGGCGGGGAAGGCAACTGGGTTGGAACGATGGAGACCCAGTGACCCACATCCACTCCTTTCATTTTTTATTTTTTTTTTAATTTATTAATATTATTTTTTTCAGTTTTGTTTGTTGTTTTTTTTTCCATAAACTTTTTAAATTTTTAATTATATGCCGTTTGGGGTAATTAAAAGGAGAAGAAAAATAAAAAGAAATCAGAACCGTTCATTTTGTTGAGTGCCACATGTCTCCTGATCTTTAAAAGCTTAGACAAAACTTAACTTAGGAGAGGATTCAAGTTCATCTTTATAGATGATGGGACAAATATAATATTAATTACAGAAGAAACAATTGCCGAGAAATTATTGGGTGGAAAAAAATGGGTGGGCATTTTGGTAAATTTCTCTAGAACTACCAAAATGAAAGAGCGGATGATGTTTGGTTGCTGAGAAAGTTGTCAAGTAAACATTTTGGGCATTTTCATTTATGGACTTCAATGGCAGTCTTTTAATGGCTATCCCTACCTCCACTCTTTCTAAATCAAAACAATGGGAATTAAACTGTAGCATTGTACTAAAATCTTAACTCCAAACAGTTTTATTTCAATTTTTACAATTACACTGACATTACACTACTTAAACTCATCCTTTAGAAGATGAAATTCTGGATTTTTTAATTATTTTTTTTAAAATGTAAACCCCTTATTTACCATACTGCCCATCCAATTAACGGTAATTTTAGAGAAAGTTAATGGAGTGTAACATAATGGCCATTAGTGTCATACTCTTCGTTAAAAAATGGCTATTTTGAAATGAAATCTCCATCTAATGGTCATTTTGATAATGTGGGAACAATTGGGTGGCCATAGGAGTAATTATCCCTTATTTTAATGATAGATTTCTTTGAAACAAACAATTGCTATTTCATTATTGAATTAATTCACACGAACCAAATGATGTCTTATTGTCCTAATTCTATTGTTGTAGTCACTCTCATGAAAAGCAAACATGATTAGGATTGCCACAGCCCGAATGATTTACTTCTGTAATCGGAACAAGTCGGTTCTATATATTTATTGCAGTTTTATATATAAACAATATATATAAGGTCTCAAAGTTTAAATCTTGATGGATTAATAAAGATTGTGAAGTCTCGGTCTCTCTCCGAACTACGAAAGCAACAGGTTTTTGAACAAACGTACATGACGTTTATAATTAAAACTTAAGACTATCAAGTCAAAATACATGAAAAATAAAGAATTGTAGATGACTACTGACTAGGGAGGGAAATTCATGAGTTTGTAGAAAAAGTAAAAATGAGAAGGAATTGTAGCAGTTGATGATGGTTACATATTTTGAAGCAGCCAAAAAACAAAAATTTAAAATTGTAATGCGCATTTGCACATAGTATGATACTATGATTATGATTGGTAATTTGGTATTCAAAGTCAGCACAGTAAAGTCTCCAACTTTTCCCCACCTAGATTGATTGATTGATTGATTCCAGTCATAAATTAGCCAATTCACTATACATTATTTTCTCTATGATGTCTGTATTTATTTATTTTTTCTTTCAAACATGCTTTAGATTTATTTTTGATTATTAATATTAGTTAAATATTTCTTCAATTTTATCAAACACTTTTCTACTTCCAAATCAATTGAGACATGGCATAATCCTTGTATCCCTACAATTTTCACAAACAAAAAATGGATCTCCAACATAAAAAATCTCAAATCATAGTGATTTTGTAGACATAAAACAGTTATGAAGAAATGGAGACATTATAACCTTAGAACCTTATTAAAAGTCCACTATCAACCCATTAGAACCTTGGTGCTTTTGGTATCGTTTTTAAAATGATGTTTTTGAAAACTATTTTTAAAAATAAAAATCATGTTTTTAAAAATGTAAACATGTTTGGTAGTGTTTTTTAAAAGTAGTTTTTAAAACAGAAATCGATGTAAATGTGTTTAGTAATGTTTTTGAAATGGGTAAAATAGTTGTTTGGAAGAAAAAGTTGTGAAAATGGTAAAAAACAATAAAAAGTTGTTTTGATTTTTTAGTTATAACTTTAAAAAAGTTGTTTTTTGTTTTCAAAAACAATTTTGTAAAACATGAAACCAAACAACATTAAAGTTGTTTTTTGTTTTTAAAAAACAAAAAATGATTTTTAAAAACACTTCCAATATTATTATTTTTTATTTTTTTGACACACATTTTGTAAATCATGTAGACATACAAATATTGTGAGATTGGGCCAGCATGCCCAAATACTTGAAGAAGAGAGGAAGTCTAGCAAGTAACATTTTTTTTGTTATGTGAATAGAGGAAGCCCATCAGTTGAGAAAGTCTAAGCTATTGGCCCATTTGATATGTAAGTTGATTCATACGTCTTTGTCATTCAGGTGGAATTCAAGAGTTGATTAAAGAAGCTTGAGCTAACTTAATTATAGTTAACAGTATTAGAGCCTCATGTAACTAGCCAGCTGATTCCTCTTCCTCTAATCCTCTTATCATATTTCATAACTAACTGACAAGTCATGAGCATTCATTGAGAACCAATGAATGCATGTGCCATGTCATAATTATCCTTAGGAAATTTTTGTCTTTCATGTGGAAATTTTTGACGGCGTATTTTGCACGGATTGGGAAGGTTGCACGAATCGGGACAGGTTTTCTTCTAGAAAATTTTTGTGTATGAAGGAAAATAGACTTTGCATATAATATGAAGTTCTTGTGCGTAGAGGAGTAGGACTTACATGAAACAGGAAATCTTATGTGTAAAAGAAAAGAGTTTCCTTGTAGGACTTAAACTCTCTATAACTAATACACCATAATAACTAGGTTATCATGTGTATTGAGTGGGGAAAACACCTGAGAGATCTAGTGAGTAGGCATTGGGTTGTAATTGAGTTTGGGGTTTTAAAGAGAGAATCCTATGGTACTAACAATTTACAAACTTTAATACTTCACATTATAATGGTTTCTTCATCAAAACTACCCTTCACAGTGGTAATTGTCTTGGGAATCTTTGTTTCACAGTCTTGGGAATCTTTGTCAAAAGACTATATCAAAGATAACATGGAGAAAGAAAAGCGTCAGGAAATATTCAAGAAGAACACAGACTATATCAAAGAGTTCAACACGGATAGAAATCGACCATACAAGTTAAAAGTAAACAAATTTGCGGATCTAAACAAGGAGGAATTTCATGCATCTCACACTGGAGACAGAAGATTATCCATTCCAAGGTCTGTATCATACGACGAGTACCAAAACCTTCCAGACAGCATCGACTGGAGGAACAAGGGTGCAGTCACACCCATAAAGACTCAAGGAAAATATTGTGGTCTGTATTTGCATGCCTGCTTTTGTGTCCTTTTTTTGGCTTGATGGGTTTGTGTTTTGTTGGTGATTTGTTTCTAGGTCGATCTTAGTTTTTGAACTCTCACAGTTTGTGATTTACTTTTTGGCTTAATGGAGAAAATAAAAAGTGAATTTGAATGCTGCTAGTTTTACTTTTACATCTAAATATATTTAATAATGTTACCTTAATCACGTACTTTTTTGGGGTCTGTATTTGCAGGATCTTGTTGGGCCTTCTCTGCGGTGGCAGCAATGGAGGGATTTATAAAGATCTCTACAGGGAAGTTGATCTCCCTTTCAGTGCAAGAACTGATTGATTGTGATAAAGGAGGTGCAAACCGAGGCTGCAATGGTGGTTACAGTGATCATGCGTTTCAATTCATCATTCACAACAAAGGTCTCACGACTGAATCAAATTACCCATACAACGGAATCGATGGAACTTGCAACAAGAAGAAAGCAGCTGCACACGCAGCCAAGATCTCCTGTTTCAAACAAGTCCCCGTCAACAACGAAGCAGCCCTCTTGAAGGCAGTAGCTCAACAGCCAGTGTCTGTTGTCATTGATGCTTCTTGCTCAGAATTAAAGTACTATGAAAGCGGGGTCTTCACAGGAAACTGTGGAACTAAGCTGGATCATGCTGTTACGGTTGTTGGCTACGGGACGGAAAACGGCACCGGCATCAAGTATTGGATAGTGAAGAACTCGTGGGGTACTGGTTGGGGTGAGAACGGATACATGAGGATCCAAAGAGATGTTGATGCCCCGGAAGGCCTCTGCGGCATTGCCATGAAGGCTTCCTACCCTACTGCGGCATTTCCATGCAGGCTTCCTACCCTATTGCTGCTTGAATATTATGCTTCTACCCTACTGCGACTTGATTATGCTTTGCTCTTCTGCTGCTTGATTATGCTTCCGGAATTTAGTGATTATTTTCAGTTCAATTTTTTAAAAAATAATCTCCCTTTAAAAAAAGAAAGGAAACCACAAGGTGGTTGCCTTGGTGGTCCAAGCCTGCTTGGGATTAAAAACCAAAGTCCTTGGTTCTACTCCTGGCAAGTATATCGTGGCCAGCCCTCAAGGCGTTTAGTTAGCTTTCCTAGTGGAAGAACGGACATGGGGCTAATGTCAGCGGTTTGAATTCTACCCAAGCGGGAGTGAGTTTTGATTTACCCGCTTGCATCCTTGTAGGGCCAGGGGTGTGGGACGAGGTTTCTTATCTGTCATACTCGATGACACTGTGAAGCCAACATACAGCCAACATACAGGCCACAGCGAGTCACGCAATTAGAGGAGGACAGGCGGATAGGTGTTTGGACGAAGTTCGGGATCCTCAATACCAAAAAAAAAAAAAAAGAGTGACGATATTTACACCTCTTGAAAACTATATGTACACCCTATTTTAGTATATTTTTGAAAATCCAATATTATCCTTGAGTAAAATTACTTAAAGGATTAAATGGTTTGTAAGTACACACCAATAATTATTAATTGGTTTTATATCAATACTTTGTAAAAAAAGAAAAAGGAAGTTTCCTATTAATTGTTTGAGATGATAATAAAAACCTTTCTATTTTATCAAACCCTAACTTCTATTTTAAATACTAATTTCAATTTTTTTTATGGAATACAAATTGATTAAGTTGACAAACAATTTACTGCTATAATTGAGTGAAACAAAAATCAATACTAACAATAAACTTTCGTATGAACAATTGTTTTTTAAAAAAAAAAAAAAAAAAGCTTTCTTAGGAACAAAGGAATTGAGATACATTGTTATATGCTGAGCCTCTTTTTACATAAAGAATTATATATATATAAAAAAAAATTTTAATGTAATGAAAATAAATTTTTTTTATACAATTTTTTAGTGACATCAAATGTTTTTGCTGGAGTTAGAAATTATTTTTTTAAGTAGAAATTATTTATTTGAATAAAAAGATATAAAATAATAAAATTTTAAATAAATCTAATTAGATAACAAAATAGTGGGGTGTGCTAACAAAAATATAATACAATAAAATTAAAGAAAGGGTATTTTTGGCATTAAGTGGGTTTTATTTACGAACAAGAGAATTTTAAAATATTTTAGGGGTGTACTTACGAAAGGGGTGTATATATAATTTTTGAGGGGTGCCAATATCGCCACCAAAAAAAAAAACAAAAGGAAAAGCATAAAATGTTTATTTGAAAAAATAAAACATATAACACCAGATTTATCTAAATCCCTTTCTTTAACCATTTATTTTACAAAATTCTGATTTTTGGGTTTGGTTCAAAACCAAAGGAATAAAAAAAAAAAAAAATGCAAACTTTATTAAATGATTTCTTGAAAGCCAAGTGTTTTGATAATCGAGATCCAATTATTTATTTATTTATTTCCGAAGTAAATTCAAGTACATCTTCATTTATTTCCTTTGCTAGTTGAATAAAGTTGGAGGATACTTTTTTAATATCCCTTAAAGAAACACAATCAAATTCAACTTATGGGGACTTTTCGGCATGGAAGGAGGAGTCTTCTCCTTTATTTTACATTTTTATTAATTATGTTATAATTTATTAATTTATGGTATTTATAAATAAATTTAGGGTGCGGATATTGCCACACATAAAACTAATTAGTACATCCATGTCTAAATTTTTTAAAAATAAATATTATTATAAGTACCTATCATAATGCCAATAGTACCCCTATTGAAATATTCATTTCAATACATTTTATTTATAAACCCTCTTAAATTATTAACACATCCAGTTTATAAAAAATAAAAATAAAAAATCATTTAATCATTATTTTTTGAATCAAATCCTCTTCTAATGATGATCCAATTTAATTTTGGAAATGTCTCGAATGCAGGAGCCTTATGAAAGGAAAGATGTATAACCGGATTGTATATGAGATCAAGAGATTTTCAATCCGAAATTCTTATATATATATATATATATATATATATATATATATATAATAAAATAAAAAACAAAAATAAAAACTCATTGATATATTTGGTAAAATGTGAGATGTACTTATATATTATAATTTTTTTTTAAAAAAAAATTATGTGGGTATACATACGAAATGGGGTATATATAAAGTTTTAAAGAAACGTAAATATAGTCACTCTTATATTTTTTTTTGAAACATTAATTCATGATAGTAGATTAGTACTCTCTTGGATATATTTATGAATTATGAGTTAGGTGGCAACATTAATTTGCTAGACTTCCACATGAGGGACAAAGACATGAAACAATATTATCTACTAAAATTTTGAAGCCCTTTGAAATTTCGGACCAGATATGGGCCCAGGTCTGTTACTGTTTGGACAAGGCCGGGCCATATAAGCCTACAAAATCAGTGTGTTGTCAGACCCAATCGGATCGGACAAAGGCCTCAACAGACCTTGGGCCCAAATAATAAAAATCAGGATTAATCCGACCCTATTGACACCACTATTTTCAAGACGCACATTGAAGGCATTTTAAATTTTTAATGGTAATGTTCTGATGGTTGTGATGTTATTATTATATACCACTTCTTGTAAAAATATATAGGTATGGAAATTTAACATATAGTTTGTATGAATATTGATCATACAATTAATTGGCTGTACTTAAATTAAATTTCTGTTTCGAAGGACCTGTATCTAATCTACTAACAAGATGAGATTGACTTAGTCATAAACCCTCACATCTATATCTAAGAGATTGTAGATTCGAGTCATACTCCCTCTCCTAATATCAAAATAAGTTTCTAATTTACTAATCTGATGAACTCATTGAGTGTTTTTTTTTTTTTGCTGCCAACAACTTGGCATGAATTTATTGAACTCTGGGGAGCCTTTAAATACAATTTTGAAAACATATATTTATTAAATGCTACATAGGATAAATAGATAGACTATTAAAAACACAATCAAATTCAACTTATGGGGAGTTTTCGGCATGGAAGGAGGAGTCTTCTCCTTTATTTTACATTTTTATTAATTATGTTATAATTTATTAATTTATAGTATTTATAAATAAATTTAGGGTGCAGATATTGCCACACATAAAACTAATTAATACATCCATTATCCATGTCTAAAATTTAAAAAATAAATATTACTATAAATGTCTATCATAATGCCAATAGTACCCTGTTGAAATGAATATTCATTTCAATACATTTTATTTATAAACTCTCTTAAATTATTAACACATCCGGTTTATAAAAATAAAATAAAATCATTTAATCATTATTTTTTGAATCAAATCCTCTTCTAAAAATGGTCCAATTTAATTTTAATTTAGAAATGTCTCGAATGTAGGAGTCTTATGAAAGGGAAGATATATAACTGGATTGTATATAAGGTTAAGAGATTTTCAATCTAAAAAACTTTTATATATACAACTATTTTAAAAAATTAAAAAAAAAAAAGCAAAAAAAAAAAAAAAAAAAAAAATCATTGATATATTTGGTAAAATGTGAGGTGTATGTATATATTATAATATTTTTAAAAAAATTATGTGGGTATATATACAAAACGGGATACATATATAATTTTAAAAACGTGTAAATATCGTCACTCTTGTATTTTTGAAACATTAATTCATGATAGTAGATGAGTACTCTCTTGGATATATTTATGAATTATGAGTTATGCGGCAACATTAATTTGCTAGACTTCCACGTGAGGGACAAAGACATGAAACAATATTATCTACTAAAATTTTGAAGCCCTTTGAAATTTCGGACCAGATATGGGCCTAGGTCTGTTACTGTTTGGACCAGGCCAGGCCGGATAATCCTAGTCGGCCTGGTCCGAATCTTGTTGCTAAGCCCAGCACAAAATCAGTGTGTTGTCAACAGACCTTGGGCCCAAATAATAAAAATCAGGATTAATCAGACCCTATTGACACCACTATTTTCAAGACACACATTGAAGGCATTTTAAATTTGAGTAATGCTATTGGACCCAAAAAACCAACCCAAATTCTAACCCAAATGCCATGTGACAACATCACACACAACATGGGTCCACGTCACTCTTTCCAAGATCCCATGTGATATTGCCACATGGGTTTGGGTTGGAAATTTGGGTTGGTTTTTTAGGTCCAACAGCTTTACTCTTTAAATTTTTAATGGTAATGTTCTGATGGTTGTGATGTTATTATTATTATTATATTATTACCACTTCTTGTAAAAATATACAGGTATGGAAATTTAACATATAGTTTGTATGAATATTGATCATACAATTAATTGGCTCTACTTAAATTAAATTTTTGTTTTGAAAGACCTGTATCTAATCTACTAACAATATGAGATTGACTTAGTGATAAACCCTCACATCTATATCCAAGAGGTTGTAGAATCGAGTCATACTCCCTCCTTCCCTAATATCGAAATAAGTTTCTAATTTACTAATATGATGAACTCATTGAGTTTTTTT